>CAUYUJ010016455.1:27500-44987 GCA_963575745.1 Prorocentrum cordatum | reverse complement strand
GGTGTGTGTCTGTGTGTCTGTGTGTGTCTGTGTGTGTGTGTGTGTGTCTGTGTGTGTCTGTGTGTGTGTGTGTCTGTGTGTGTCTGTGTGTGTGTGTGTGTGTGTGTGTGTGTGTGTCTGTGTGTGTCTGTGTGTGTCTGTGTGTGTCTGTGTGTGTCTGTGTGTGTATGTGTGTATGTGTGTGTACGTGTGTGTCTGTGTGTGTGTCTGTGTGTGTGTCTGTGTGTGTCTGTGTGTGTCTGGGTGTGTCTGTGTGCTGCTTCCCCGCCTGGAGCATCGCTGGGCCGCGGGCCGCCGTGCCCGCAGCGTGCGGCGCGCCCCCGGCCGGCAGTGGGGCAGGCGACGGCCGCAGCCGCCCGGCGGCCGCGGCAGCGGCCGCCCGGCCAGCAAACCTCAGACGGACCGCCCTGGTTGCAGCCAGGCTGCCAGCCAGGGGAGCTCGGGCCTGTCCCTCCACAGGAGGAGCATTCCAAAATGGTCCAAGCATGATCTGGGGACGCATTTTGGATCACTTGTTTGGTGATGTTTGGGCATTCAGGGGGTATTTCTCATTTGTCGCCCCAAATCCCCGCGTAGGGGGGCATGCCCGACCTAACGCCAGCTATGGGAGCTCGGGCATGGGGCGGGAGCGGCGACGCCACGGTCGCTGCATCTCCCGCCGCCAGGGCGGGATAGGGATCTGTGCTCTTGGCGGAACTGCAGGAGGACAACAGCCAGACGAACCCCGGTGGCCAGGGCAAAGGCAAAGGCAAGGACAAGGGGAACGGGTACATAAAACAGTAGTTAAAGGCGAAAACGTGATGGGGGCCAGCAGGAGTCTGGGGAGAACATGGATCCATGGAGGAGGCAGGCTGTATGCCTTCGTTAAAAATAGGGGGACCACCCTTCGAAGAAGGCAGCCTCTCTGAACCTCCGCGGCGCGATACCGCATGGGCCGGCACGCCAAAATCAGCGGACAGGCCGGCACACACAACATGTCAAGGCGAAGAAGAGGTGCGGTGGCGAACGCAAGGTCCAGCAGCCGCATTCTTGATGATACGAAATCTCTGTATTTAGTATCCTCCAAGTCGGTCCTCGTTAGGCCGAGATCTGGGGCGCCTTGTTCCTCGGGGGGGCCTTTTCTGTCCCGTCGCGGCCGCATCCGCGTCGAATCTGTGTCGAATCCATGTCGGACTGGTGGGATCTGTGTCGAATCCGATTCGAATCCACGTCGGGTCCACGCCAAATCCGCGTCGAGTCCGCATCGGTCGCAAGAAAAGACACCAATTTGGGGGGGGCGCACGCAGACCCCCGAAGATGCAACGTAAGAGCGGCTGGGGGATGGGGGGGATTGGCGGGAATGAGCCGGCACCGAAAGTAAAAACGAAAGGGCGCGGACCACTGCCAAGGCAAGTTCGCCCCCCCTTCTGGGACGCCACCCCGCACGGCCCAGATTCGCGAAAATCATCAGCGAGCATGGGGCGAGGAGGGGGCCGCCAGCGAACGCGATAGCGAAGTGGAACATCGCCAAGTGTTCCGCATTAAGCACCTCAACATCGCAGTTATCCGCCGTTTTAGGCCACGAGGTTGGCACCCTCATTCATCGAGAAGAAAACGAGCCAGCAGGTGAAGGGAACCACCTTCGCCCAAACTGACATCCGAGACAATCCTCCTCCTCCCCCTCCTCCTCCTCCTCCTCCTCCCCCTCCTCCTCCCCCTCCTCCTCCTCCGCCTCCGCCTCCCCCTCCTCCTCCTCCTCCTCCTCCCCCCCGTCCTCCTCCACCTCCTCCTCCTCCTCAAACTCCCCCCCGCGCTCCCTGCTCCCCCCCCCCTCTCCCTCCTCCCCCCCCCCCTCCCCTCCTCCTCCTCCTCCTCCTCCTCCTCCTTTCCTCCCCCTCCTCCTCCTCCTCCTCCTCGTTCCCCCCCTCCTCCCCCCCCTCCTCCTCCTCCTCCTCCTGCGCTCGTGCCACGGCGGACAGCCCCCTCATCCTCTACTTCTACTACTACTACTACTACTACTGCTGTGGCGGGGCGGGCCTTGCCCGCTTCGTAGTAGGCCACGAACGGCATCGTCAGGCGGGGGAGAAGGGGGGGATAGCACAGCAGCGGCAGACGCGGGAGCCTCAGGGGAGGGACGGACAGGAGCGGGGGGAAGGCCTAAAGGATGGGCCTCCTGCTGTCTGGAAGCATGGGCGCCCCGTGATCGGAGCACAGAGGCACGGAGTTGAGGAACAATCGCGGCCAGATCGCTGACTGAGAGGGGAGGTGGGTAGTTCCGAGCCAGGGTGCACAAATAAAACGAGGCAACTAGATACACGAAAATGGAAGGAGAGGGGGGCTAAGACCCAGACGAGAGAGAATGTCTCCGGGGGCGGGTGGCTAGTTAATTTCCCTACTGTGGAGATCAGAATAGGACATACTAAATAATGAGCCTGGCTGTCACTACTGGCACATCCGAAAATACAACTCTTCTGCTTCTGCTGGAACCTAGAATCTGTGGTCCAGCCGCCGGCCAGAGTCTTGATCATGGCCATTCGCCACGGCGGCGGTGCGGCACAAGCCGCCGCCTGCACATCTGGCCACCGAATGCGCTGGATCGCGGCGAGCTCGATCTGCGGGAGGAGGTGGGAGAGGCGGCAGGCGAAGGTCGAAGAGAGGTCCGAGGGGAAAAGGGAGGAGGTCAAAACAGCGGCTGCAGCACGCTGAATCTTCTTTCCCTCGAGCATGGCCTGCTGCGCGGCTTGGAGCGCAGCTGCTCCTGCATTCCTGTTATTGGTGGCGGGAAAACCCTGCGACGCCGCTTGCAGGTGTTGAACGAATGGAAGCTCCTCCCAAAATTCGGGAGACATGCGGCCCTTTCCTATGTCTTCGAGTGAAAGATAGACTCCTGCCTCCTGGAGTCTGTCGAACTGCTGCCGCCATGCATGGAGCGTGCTTAAAGACGCTCGAATAAGCGACGCCAAGGAAACAGCAAGGGCACTCCTGATGCGGGGCCCCCCCCAGGATTCGAGAATAAAGTAGTCACGCCTCGGGAGGGCGAAGTGGGGAAGCTTAAAGAGGGCCGCCAGCAGCGCGTGCTCTATTGCAATCACTGAATGGGGAAGCGGAGCGAACTGAGCGACGTACCCCAAACAGCTGAGAGCACGAGAAGAGCATTGAAAAGCAGTTGCGGCCGATGGAGCGCCGATGTAAGCTATGGCCGAACTACGTTGAGCCCATTTCGCTACAGGGGCGCCCCACGGAGACGGGGCCGCCGATGGGCCCATGAAAATCCCGAGGTACAGAAGCCGATTGACCACCTGAAACTCCGCCCAGTCGGGCAAATGAATCTGGAGCCAGTCGCGTTACCGTCTGGCCAAGGGCTCTGAGAAAGGGCCAGCTAGCGGAACTATCTTACATTTCTTGTGCTTAAGCTCTAAGTTAGCCACCCGCCTTGACGCCCGAAAGACAGTGTATAGTTGCCTCAAAACTTTAATTTGGTGTACGTCACTTCCTACATCGTCGGCGCATGGTCTACTCATGCCTAGCCCACGTTTCTCGATCAGCGAATCGAAATGCTCGACGAACGGGTGGCTCGCTATTCTATTGCATAGAGACATCCGCTGGCTGGGCACCCCTGAACGATGCCTGACAGTATTGTGTACATGTAACGGCATTCGCTTCCGATCCTCCCGTAGCAGAGCACGAACTGGTAGATCATTTCTAAGATCAGACGAAGCGGGGCGGGGATGTTGAGCGATTTGAGGGCGAGGACGATCCAAAACTGGGAGATCGATGGGAACGCCTGTCCGTAGTCGAATGATACCAGGGCGGGTAACCTGTCGTTCGCTTCTGGCAGCATCGAAATGATCCGAGCTTGCGCGCGCTCGCGGGAACGAAGCCCCGCTGGGCCTTAGCGATGAAGTCGGGGAGGGGCCGACTCAAGGGTTTCACAAACCGTCGTCAGGATCTTACAGTCCGTGTTTTTCAAACCGAGAGGCCGGGTGGCCGAAGCATCTCGGGTCACTGTATCCTCGTCGCCAGGCTCGTCGCCCTTGGCCAGGAACGCTCCCAGCATCGCATTGAAGCCAAAGATCAGAGGCTTGCCATCCAAAGCCCAGGAGAGCGCAGCATATAAAACTTGGGTTCCTTTGGGGTGTGAACGCCATGCGATGTGCGGAAGTTGATCGGGTCCTGGAGCGCTCGGGGCAACGTTTTCCAGGAAGCGGGTTATGTCACGTTCAGTAGGAGGTGGCAAACCTGACAGGTCAACAGCTGGCTTAAACCGATTGATGCACTGGAAGGCGGCGGCTCGGTCTACATCTTTCTCTGAGAAAATCTGGCCCCAGTAGTCGGAGAGGCTAGAGAGCATTCCAGCAGGGTCAGCTCGAACTCTATTGTGGGGGCCCGAATGTTCTTGGCCATGATGAGGAAGGGGGTCACGGATCCCTTGCAGGGGCAGCTTTCGACCAAATGTGGCCCACAGACGAGAACGGGTAATGAGGCTGCGGAGGCGCTTCTTGAGCTTGGTCCTAACGGTCTCTGAGTTGTCCTGCTGGAGCCTCTGCCTTGTCTCCGACTGGGCTCTAGAGAACATAGCTGCGTGGATCTCTGCGGCCAACGCCGCGAAGTTGGCAGGGTCATTGATCGAGACCTGCGCGGTCAGCGGATCGACGACCAGAAACAGCGCGCCTAACGGGCGAGACGCCATAATCTTCTGGGCCAGCAGCACGTTCTGCCCCCATACAGCTCGAGCGATGGTGCGAACGGCGATGCATCTCGAGAGGGGATCGTGACGTCGAAATCGGAGGAGTCGATCGCGAGCGCGCCGAGCAGCTTCGATCATGATTTCCTTGTGGAAGGCGAGGCGGAAGGGAGGGGACAACTCGGAGTCGTCGACCTGTTCGAGGACGTTCTGGATGAATTTCTGGTACTCGTGTCTCCTAAAGATGTCCTGGTAGATGGGTTGTTCTCCTGGCAGCTTCGACGATCGAGCGGAAAAGGTAGCGGAGACGGCAGCATGATCTGAGATGCGAGCGCGGCTGAGCACCTCAGGGCTGCCGTGCACCCTGCCGCCAGTGCACCACTGAGTAAGGCTCCACCCTGGCGCTGACACATAAATCCTATCCAATTTCCGCAGGGCCCCCTGTGCGACGCAGTGATGGGTAGGTTCCTGAAGCTGGATTTCAGTCATCTGTCCCAGGACACGATTCCAAGCCAGTCCGTCCGAACCCAGACGTCCGTTCCCAGTCCGTCGCTGGGAAGGGCTCATAGAAGGCTCCACAGGAACCGAGTAACCAGAGGGATCCAAATTTTCAAAGCAATCGAGCGCCACAGAGGAGTCCTCAGAGAAGTTGAAGCCCCCGCCAACGATGATGAAGGCTTTGAGGGGGTCCGCGGAGGCCAGGGAGAGGTCGGAGGCGATAGCATCTAGGATCTCGACGCGCTGCTGAGACGACAGACCGTGGCTATGAATGTTGAGGTGCGAGATGAGGACCCCGCTAGGAAACAAAACTCGAACATTCAAAGCACGCCCCTGGACCAAACTTCGTTCCGAAATCGAAGGCCTGTCGTCTGCAGCATGCGTGATATCAAAATCGGGAATGAATGCGATCACTCCCCCCGCGGCATGCGGCGAGGCTGGCAGAAACGGAAACGAGTAGTAGGCCTGGGTAGGGAGGTGGATGTGGTAGAGCAGGTCCCTGAGCTCATCCAAGGCCCCATGAGATTCCTGGATCCCGAGAATCATACCTTTGCCCAGAAGCTTCTTCATGTAATTGATCTTCCTGGTCCGAACTCGGTATTTATGATGGAATAAGGCTTGCCCAGTCCACGCCCCCACAGAGATCGGAGCAGGAGAGGAAGAACGTCCGCACCACGCGGCTAGAATCGGGTTAAACACGCCACTGAACGGGTTCTGCAGGCGGGGCGAGCAGCTTGAACTTGGCGCGGATCTGGTCGGCGCTGAAGCCGAACTGAGCCAGGTTGGTGTGGACGAATTCGAGAGTCGGCTCGGAGCCCTGTCCTGGCTGGGGAGTGGCACAAACCAGCGGCTTCCACTGCGTGGAGATCTCGCCGCGATCACGGTTGCCGTGGAACTGGAGGGTCGGGTAGAGCTCCGAGAGCGTCGCCTTGAGCTTCTTCGTGAGGAGCTCCGTTTGCACCTGGTTCTGGGACTTGTCCCTGGAGATGTACACTTCGGTTGTCGCACCGGTGGTGTCGGCCGTGGAGAAACGCTGCCATTGGGATGCCGAAATTTTGAATATTCCCGTGATTTGCCGAACGCGTCTGGCGGCCAGCTGCGCATTACCTTTGATCCTAAGAACGAATCGGCGGGCAGCGGAATCTCCTTCCAGGAGTACATCTGCTGGGTTGATATTGTTTTCTCGAGGATGGGCTGCACCACGTCATTGTCGATATTGGCCTTAGGTAGCATAGACTTGGCTCGCAGGACAAGTACCGTTGGATCTGGATCTCGATCGAAGCTGGAGTCTTCCACACGCGCAGGTGGTGATTCAGATTGCATGATGCCCAGGATCTGCTCGAGCCGTTCGGTCTTTTCGGACAGGCGCTGGACGTTGGAGTCGGTCTGCTGCTGGTGCCGCTCAACGTCGGCGAGCCGACGTTCGACCTGCACAATGAGATCGGTACATGATTTCTGCACCTGCTTTGCGATGTCCCCCATGGATGCTTGAAGTCTTCCGAGGGAGTCCATGATCGAGTCACGGGTGTGGTCCACGTAATCTCGTATGTCGTCTCCATGTGGGGCACGTTAGTCTTCATCGTGAGGAGAGCGGCTTCGTTCATCAGCAATAGGAGTGTCACGCCGACGAACAGGAGTGCCCGAGCCGCCAGGGCCATGCTCGGGACCACGCGTCGTTGCACCTCTGCGCTCCTGCGTCGGGAAGGTGGGGGCGAATTCACAAGCCGCCAGCGCCTCGAGGTCGGACCGACTGGGGCGCGCCATCGTCGCCTGTCTACGCTGGTAGACGGCACCCAACCAATGACTGGTCCGAGAGGTCGCGAAATCGGTGGCCTCCTGAAGGCCGAAATGGTCTCGAGAGCGGCCTACGGACGGGCCGCAAAGCTAATCGCTGATTCTCGGGCGTCTATAGCCCTTCACAACGTTTAGCCTTGAGCCAAAATGGCTACGGTCCTCCTCCTCCTCCTCCTCCTCCTCCTCCTCCTCCTCCTCCTCCTCCTCCTCCTCCTCCTCCTATTGGGGCCCCTCCTGCCCTCGCTCTTGCGTCCCTGTTGTCATGGCACCGGCCTTGCAAACGATATCCCACACGGCGAACAATAGTGCGCACATAATTCCACGCGCGGCGCCCAAAGATCGAGCTAACCACAACCATGGCGAGCCCTCACTGCGCACGATTACCTTCGCGCCCTCTCTCCCTCTCTCCCTCCTCATCCTCCCTCCTCCCCCCTCTGTCCCTCCTCCTCCTCCACCTCCTCCTCCTCCTTCTCCTCTCCTCTCCTCCTCCTCCTCCTCCTCCTCCTCTTCCTCCTCCTCCTCCTCCTCCTCCTCCTCCTCCTCCCCGCACGTGTCCTCCTAGGAGTGATGCCTCCTCCCGGCAATTGCCCCTCCCCCCGGGGAGGCGCGAGGCGCCGCCGAGCGGCCTCCAGCTCGATCCGCTTCCGCTTCGTCTCCGCGGTCTCCTCCCTGCACGCGGCGATCTCGGCCTGCACCGCTCGGCGCCGCCCCAGCGACGACGACGACGACGACGACGACAACAGCAACAACAGCAACAACCACAACAACAGCAGCGACAACCACAACAACAGCAGCAGCAGCAGCAACAACAACAACCACAACAATAACAAGCAACACAGCAACATCAGCAACAACCACAACAACAACAACAACGACAATGTTAAGCACGCGTGTCTTGCACTTCGTAGACCCCAACCCTCGATAACCCGCCCACTTCGCCTTCGATTGCACCCCTTTCTCGGGGGGGATATGTTCCTTGCCGTCCACAGACTGAAGTGCGAAGACGCCTCGAGCGAGAGCGCCGTTCCTGAGTTCGGGGGCATCTCTGGCCAGGGGCTCTCGGAATACCTATCGAAAAATACCAAACGAGGGCATCCACTGACTTGCCTAAAATACGGGAAGGTATCCAACGAGAGCGCCGTTCCTGAGTTCGGTGGCCTTCTTGGCCAGGGGCTCTCGGAGTAAACCGTGAGGAAGTATCGAGCAGGAGCCCTTGTCGTCGTGGCTGGGCCTCCGCCAACTTACTTGAATTGCGAGGAAGTCTCGAGCGAGAGGGCCGTTCCTGAGTTCGGGGGCCTCTCTGGCAGGGTGTCTCGGTGGAAGGTAAATTGTAAGGAAATATCGAGCGGGAGCCGTTGTTGTCGCAGCTGGGCCTCCTAGGGCCAACATGTGGGTTCAAGCAAACGCTCGAACGGGAACCTGTTTGTTCAAAGAAAATGTAGTTGGCGTCAAGGCGAGAGCGCGCGGAACCGTTTCAGAGATCAAAAAAAAACATATGTTTTAAAAGTGGCGAACCAACAACAACAATACATTTACCCTCGCGCGCGATGTTTCCACACGAAACATGCGACCATCAAGATAACCATCCACATCATGGGGGAGTATTGTTCTGTACCGCGGCCCGTTATTCCCATTCCCAGATCTCCCGTCCGATGAGGTCTTGTAGGCACCTCCTCCGGGAAATTTCAACAAATCCCGCCTCGAAAACACATGCCCGCGCCTTGCTGCGCCGATGCGAGGCCGCCAGTGGAACCCCAGCGACCGGGTGAAGCACAAGGAAGTATCGAACGACAGGGTTGCCTTGGTGGGGAGGGGGCTGTCGGCGGTGAGGCAAGGACCTGCCCCTGAATAGAAAGGGAGGAAGTCTCGAGCAGGGCTGCTGTTGTTACTGGGAGCGGCGCCAACTCTGAAGAGAATAGGGCGCTAGTCCAGTATTACAAAAAAAAAAACAAGTCTCGAGCGGGAGCGCTGGTTTTGTTGAGACGGCGGCTGTCGGCGGCGAGGATCGCAGCCTTGAGTGAACAAGGAGGAAACATCGAGCGAGAGCCGTGGTTTTGTCGGGACGGGGGCTGTCGGCCGCGAGGAACGGCACCGCCCCGAGGAAGAAGGAGGACATCTCGAGCGGGAGCGCTGTTCTTGCTGGGAGCGGCGCCAATTCAAAAGAGAGTAGGGCGCCAGTCCAACGTAAAGCGGGAAGAAGTCTTGGGCGGGAGCGTTGTTAGTGCTGGGAGCCGCGCCAATTCAAAAGAGAGCTGGACGCCAGCCCAGCGTAAAACGGAAGGAAGTCTCGGGCGGGAGCGCTGGTTTTGTCGGGGCAGCGGTTTTCGGCGGCGGGGAGGAGCACCGCCTTGAGTAAAAAAGTGAGGAAGCGTCGACGATAAGAGAAAACTCGCGCGCCACTCCAAGGTAAAACGGGAGGAAGTCTCGAGCGGGAGCGCTGGCTTTGTTAGGACGGTGGCTTTCGGCGGCGAGCAAGAACACCAGCCCCGAGTAAAAAAATGGGAGGTCTCGAGCGGGAGCACTGTTGTTGCTGGGGGGGGGGGGGGGGGGGGGGGGGGGGGGGGGGGGGGAGTTTTGGCGGGAAAACCAAAACCGAAGTTTTCTCGTTTTTTCAAGAAAATGCAGCCAGCGCCTCGGCGAGAGCGCCAGGGCGCTTGTAAGGGGTTCAACTACAATCATTGTTCAGTAATTAATATTCAGCAACAGACAATTCAACAACAATAACAACAACACTCAGTTTAAGACTGTTCGCTCTTAGCTGATCGCGTGTCAGTCAATATGCACGCCCCAAACCCTGGATACCCGCCCCCTTCGTCTTTGATCGTGCCCCTCTTGGGGGTACATCCATTCCCTGCCACGCGTGGTTGGTGAAGACCTTGAAAACGAAGGGAACTGATAACAGATGAGGGCGAGGACGAAGGGATCGGAGGAAGGGAGGGGAGGGGCAAGAAGGAGTGAGGACGATGATTTGCGCTGCGAGTGGCAATTCAAATTGCGCTATGGCTTGCGCCAGCCACTCCAACACAGGTTAACAATAAGTTTCGCCATGGGTCGCGCCATAAACAGCGCCACGCACCACCCCCCTGAAAGAACATATCGTGGATACCCCCACGGGAGGACGTACAGCTGCGAACTGGTGTCAGAAACAAATTTCGTGGAACCCTGAAAAGAAGCGGGATGTTGGGAGAGTGGGGCGGAAGGATAGCGTGAACTGCAACCGTGTCGAGAGGAGCGCGGAAGCCCCAAATGAGAGCGCGATTCTTGAATCAATTGCGAAGAAGTATCAAGCGGGAGCCGCGATCCGGTGGTAAATCGCAAGGAAATCCCAAGCGAGAGCGCGATTCTTCGAAAAATTGTGAGGACGTATCAGGCGGGAGCCGTTGTTGTTATTGTTGTTGTTGTTGTTGTAAGCCAGGGGCCAACGACACAGTTAGACCCTCAAGACTTTCCCTGATAAACAAGGTGCGAGCCCCGGGAAGGGCACTTCATTTAAACAAAGACATGTGCACAGGACGGGGGATCAACAATAATTATTCTTCAGAAATGGGAGTTCAACAACAACAGCAATTTTCATGTTAAGACTGTTCTGTCCTAGTTGCTCACGTGCCATTCGATGCGCATATATGTGTGTGCCAATCAATTTGATCGCACCCCCTTGGGGGCATATCTTCCTTACTTGCCATGTGCATCCAGTGCAGCCCCTAAACCAAAAGAATAGAGGACGGGTGGTAGCAGGAGGGGGGCAAGGAGCAGAAAACAAGTGGTATGATCAGACGGGCAGATCGGGTAGGCAGACCAATAGCGGGCAGGTCGGGAAGGCCGGCCAGGCGACACAGTCGTGCAGGCGGGTTGCTGAAGCGTGGGTCCTGCATGAATTGCGAGGGAGTCTCCAGCGATAGCGCGATTCCAATTTAAATCGTGAGAAAAGCCAAAGCGAGAGCGTGATTCCTGAGCGCCGAGGGCGCACGCGCGAGAGCGCCCTGCAAAAACCGCCACGGGACCCCCCCCCCACCCTGCAAAAACCGTCCCAGGACCACCGCCACGTCTGACACCGCCAGCCTCCTGGAGCCTCTGGCCATCGGGTTCCTGGACGGCCCCGCACCCTGCAAAAACCATCCCGGGAGCCAACCCCCACCACGTCTGGCTGGAGGTCGCCCGGGAGTTTGCGCAGCGCTGGCGGACCCCCCCCTCCGCGCGACGACACCTCCCATGATGCGCCCGCTCCCATTTCCCGCGTCGGCGCGAACTGACGGCCAGGGGCCGTTCTCCGCAGCTCGACTCCTCGCCGAGTGCCCCGCCCTCGCCGCGATCCCGCCCCTGTCTCGCGCGAGAGCGTCGCCATTGCATGCCACGTACTGGTCCCGCAGCGCCCCTCGGGAGCTCCGCGGCGGTCCGGAAAGACTGGCCCTGGAGTTTCGCCGCCCCGCAGAAGTGCGTGGGCTCGACCCACCACAGAGCAGTCCAAGCAGGGAACTGCTCCCGCTGACTGCAAATATCCCACCAGCCCTCTGGGCGTAGGTGGTCTAGAGCAGATCCTCTTCCACCCCTCCCTCTTCCCCCTTGGGGAGGGGTTTACCCCTCCCCCTACCCCCTCCCCTGGACCTGGACGGGGGGGGCCGCGGGTAGTTAGAGCGTCCCAGATGGCCCAAGACGGCTCCAAGAGCGCCTCAGAGAACCCAAGATGAGCTCCAAGATGGCTCAAGATAGCGCAAGATCGCTCGAGATGGCTCCTAAGATGGTTCCAAGAAGCCCAAAGACGGCCCCAAGATAACTCCAAGTGGCCAAACAGCTCCCCAAGGAGGCCCCGAAGAGGCCAAAATCGTCCCAAAACCTAAGGAAAATCAATGATTTTTGCTTTCTCGCCTTTTCGCTTCCGATGGCCATCCGAGGCCTGGAGATGGTTCCAAGATGGCCCAAGAGGGCCCCAAGAGAGCCCCAAAAGAGCCCCAAGACGGCCCCAAGAGCGCCCAAGAGCACTCCAAGAGCGTTCCAAGAGGGGTCCAAGAGGCGATTTTAGGGGCTTCCGAGGGGGGACGCTAATTAAACCCCCCCTCTTGTTTGATCGATCTCCTCCAAGATGGCCCCAAGAAGCGCCCAGGAAGCCCCAAGAGGTCCCAAGATGGCCCCAAAATGGCCCCAAGAGGCCCCCAAGAGGCCCCCCGGAGGCCCCCAAGAGACCCCCAAGAGGCCCCAAGAGCCCCCCCAGATGCACCCAAGATGCTCCAAGAGGCCTCGGCGAGAATGCCTAATCATTGATTCTACACAGGTTTTAGCCACATGGAGGCCTCTTGGGGGGGGGCACGGATTAAGATGACTCCAAGAGCGTCTGGGAGAGCCCAAAATGACCTCCAAGATGGCTCAAGATATCCCAAGATGTCTCATAATGGCTTCCTCTGTGTGCTGCCCACTTCTCTGATCGAGGCAATTCCTCTGGGCATCGTTTCTGGATGGGCTGGTGGGGATTCGCGAAGCGACAACAATTTCTCTTTTGTCTCCTGACCCAGAAAGATGTGGGCCCCCACGCCAGCAAATGAACTGCAGCTCTTCTCTGCACAATCTCGACTGCCGTGTTTTTTTCAAGGGTGGCTAGGCCAACTAGCTGCAACCCACGAGCCGACCTGCGATAGGCAAACTCATGAGATGAACCGTGGCCTGAGAGAAAGCGAACGTGTAAAAGATTACAGATTACCCCCGTCCCACATCCCCACGCGCTGGCCGCAGGCCAGCAGCTCTGGGGGCCGGCTGGCAGACGGTCTCTGAACACCAGGACGCCCATTTCGAGCCTGTTCCTAAGGCTGCCAACGTCCGTCTGCCTGTACCGCGGTCACGTTTCCCACTCGGCTTTTCCAGTGTGCAAGACTGTATCAAAGCCGTTGGAGCCCTGCGGTGCCGTCGGGAACCTGGACGATGCGGTCCTGGGACGCAGCACCACCGCGGTCAGCATCAGCATCAGCAACAGCATCAGCATCATCAGCATCAGCATCATCATCAGCAGCAGCATCAGCACCATCATCATCAGCATCAGCATCATCAGCATCATCACCATCATCACCAGCATCACCAGCATCACCAGCATCAGCGTCAGCCGCATCATCATCATAATCAGAATCACAATCAGCATCAGCATCATCATAATCATGATCAGCATCAGCATCAGCATCATCATCATCACCATCACCATCACAAGCACCATCAGCATCACCAGCATCAGCGTCAGCCGCATCATCATTATTATCATCATCATCATCACCAGCAGCATCATCATCATCATCATAATAATCATCATTAACATAATCATCATCATCATCGTCAGCAGCAGCATCATCAGCATCAACGTCAGTATCATCATCATCATCAGCATCATCAGCGCAATCCTCATCACCGGCACCAGCATCAGCAGCAGCATGAGCATCAGCATGCACATCATCTTCACCATCACCACGGCCATCACCATAACCATCATCGCCATCACAATCACCGTCATCATCATCATCATCATCAGCATCAGCATCGTCATCATCATTAGCATTAGCATCATCATTAACATCATCGTCATCATACTTGTCATCATCCTCATAATCCTCGTCAGTATCATCACAACCATCATCATTATTAGCGTCATCATCATCATCATCATCATCACCATCATCATTAACGTCATCATCGTCATCCCCGTCATCCTCATAATCATAATCTTCCTCAAGGTGTCACATGTAGCGCCCTCCCGTGCCCCCTGGAACAGTCGCCACCCAGAATGCTGAGCTGACACGGGGGGGCGTTCTTCAGCCGCCCGGTGGGCAGCCCCCGTCGCGCCCGGGGGGGCCTCTTGGAATCCATGCTGTGCGGAGAAGAGGGGGGACGGGAGCGAGGAGGCGCGCGCAAGGAATCACGCAAGGGGTGGTCGGCAAAGCCCGTGCGACCCGTCGGGCTCCCCGTGGGCGAGGGGGAAGGCTGGGTCGGTGCGCGGGCAACGTCAGCGACAACGTCGGCGCGGGCGGCCCCACTTTTTCTGCTCTGGTGTTCAGAAATCTCGCGCCAGAGGCACCAGCCGGGCCGTGGGCCCCGCATCACGGAGCTGCAGCTCGATACAGATCGCGGGCGTCATGCGGAGCGGTCGGGAGTGCGCGTCCTCGCGACGAGGCGCAGGAGGAGTAGGGCACAATGCTCTGCGGCAGCCTGCACGAGCACCTCCCTTCAAGAGGCCGGTCCGCTGCAGGGCAACTACAGCGGATAGAGATGAACTGGACGGACCCCCGCTGCAGGGCCGCTGCAGGTGGTGAAATGGAGCGCCGTGGGGGCATGTCCATCAATTCATCCGAAGGGCACTCCTGCTGAAAAACTTAAAATGGCAGGGGAAATATGCAAGTGCCTGTTTCCATATCACATGCGCATCCCTGATATGATTAAACCATCATCCTCATCCTCCTCATCATCATCATCATCATCATCATCATCACCATCACCATCACCATCACCATCAACATCATCATCGTCATCGTTATCATCATCCTCCTCCTCCTCCTCCTCCTCATCATCATCATCAGCATCATCATCATCATCATCATCATCATCATCATCATCATCATCATCATCATCATGATCATCATCGCAATCATCATCGCCATCCTCATACGTATCCTCATCCTCATCCTCATCCTCCTCACCATCGTCCCAAACAGGCACTCCACACATGGTACCCGCACTCACGAGAAGAGGCAGAGGACTGGTCTCCATCGGTTTGCCTATCGTCACCGAGCGGGCGCCACTGCCGACCGCAGGACCGCGCAGAGTGGACGAAGAGGGCGCGCAGATTAGACCCCCGCTGCAGAGCCGCTGCAGGTGGTGAAATGGAGCGCCGTGGGGGCATGTCCATCAGTTCATCCGAGGGGCACTCCTGCTGAAAAGCTTAAAACTGGCATGGGAAGTATGCAAGTGCCTAGTTCCATGTCACATGCGCATCCCTGATATGATTAAGCCACCATCATCATCATCATCATCATCATCCTCCTCATCATCCTCATCACCGTCAACATCACCATCATCAGCATCATCATCATCATCATCATCAGCATCAGCATCAGCATCATCATCATCATCATCATCATCATCATCATCATCATCATCATCATCGCCACCCTCATACGTATCCTGATTCTCATCCTCATCCTCATCCTCATCCTCCTCCTCCTCATCATCGTCGTCGGACCACAGGAAGCACATTGACATTCCGTTTGACAGCAAATCTGGTGCGTGCGCGGTGGACGTGTTCCACTCGGCAGGCAACGCGAAAAAAAACAGAGCGGCGCGCGATAGCGACAAACAAATCTGGTTTCTGACAAGCCACAGGTGGGAGGGGGGGACAAGAAGCCGAGGAGGAAAGGGTGTACAACTGCGAGCGCCATCCCAAACAGGCACTCCACACATGGCACCCGCACTCACAAGAAGAGGCAGAGGACTGGTCTCCATCGGTTTGCCTATCGTCACCGAGCGGGCGCCACTGCCGACCGCAGGACCGCGCAGAGTGGACGAAGAGGGCGCGCAGATTAGACCCCCGCTACAAGGCCGCAAGTGCCTAAATCCATATCACATGCGCATCCCTGATATGATTAAACCATCATCATCATCATCATCATCCTCATCACCATCATCACCGTCAACATCATCATCATCATCATCATCATCATCATCATCATCATCATCATCATCCTGATCCTCATCCTCATCCTCCTCCTCCTCCTCCTTCATCATCATCGTCGTCGGACCACAGGAAGCACATTGACATTCCGTTTGACAGCAAATCTGGTGCGTGCGCGGTGGACGTGTTCCACTCGGCAGGCAACGCGAAAAAAACAGAGCGGCGCGCGATAGCGACAGACAAATCTGGTTTCTGTCAAGCCACAGGTGGGAGGGGGGAACTGCGAGCGCCATCCCAAACGGGCACTCCACGCATGCCACCCGCACTCACGAGAAGAGGCAGAGGACTGGTCTCCATCGGTTTGCCTATCGTCACCGAGCGGGCGCCACTGCCGACCGCAGGACCGCGCAGAGTGGACGAAGAGGGCGCGCAGATTAGACCCCCGCTGCAGGGCCGCTGCAGGTGGTGAAATGGAGCGCCGTGGGGGCATGTCCATCAGTGCATCCGAGGGGCACTCCTGCTGAAAAACTTAAAATGGCAGGGGAATTATGCAAGTGCCTGTTTCCATATCGCATGCGCATCCCTGATATGATTAAACCATCATCCTCATCCTCCTCATCATCATCATCATCATCACCATCATCACCATCACCATCACCATCAACATCATCATCGTCATCGTTATCATCATCATCATCCTCCTCCTCATCATCACTATCGTCATCGTTATCATCATCATCCTCCTCCTCCTCCTCCTCCTCATCATCATCATCATCAGCATCATCATCATCATCATCATCATCATCATCATCATCATCACCATCATCGCAATCATCATCGCCATCCTCATACGTATCCTCATCCTCATCCTCATCCTCCTCCTCACCATCGTCCCAAACAGGCACTCCACACATGGTACCCGCACTCACGAGAAGAGGCAGAGGACTGGTCTCCATCGGTTTGCCTATCGTCACCGAGCGGGCGCCACTGCCGACCGCAGGACCGCGCAGAGTGGACGAAGAGGGCGCGCAGATTAGACCCCCGCTGCAGAGCCGCTGCAGGTGGTGAAATGGAGCGCCGTGGGGGCATGTCCATCAGTTCATCCGAGGGGCACTCCTGCTGAAAAGCTTAAAACTGGCATGGGAAGTATGCAAGTGCCTAGTTCCATATCACATGCGCATCCCTGATATGATTAAGCCACCATCAGCATCATCATCATCATCATCCTCATCATCCTCATCACCGTCAACATCACCATCATCAGCATCATCATCATCATCATCAGCATCAGCATCATCATCATCATCATCATCATCATCATCATCATCGCCACCCTCATACGTATCCTGATCCTCATCCTCATCCTCATCCTCATCCTCCTCCTCCTCATCATCATCATCGCCGTCGGACCACAGGAAGCACATTGACATTCCGTTTGACAGCAAATCTGGTGCGTGCGCGGTGGACGTGTTCCACTCGGCAGGCAACGCGAAAAAAAACAGAGCGGCGCGCGATAGCGACAAACAAATCTGGTTTCTGACAAGCCACAGGTGGGAGGGGGGGACAAGAAGCCGAGGAGGAAAGGGTGTACAACTGCGAGCGCCATCCCAAACAGGCACTCCACACATGGCACCCGCACTCACAAGAAGAGGCAGAGGACTGGTCTCCATCGGTTTGCCTATCGTCACCGAGCGGGCGCCACTGCCGACCGCAGGACCGCGCAGAGTGGACGAAGAGGGCGCGCAGATTAGACCCCCGCTACAAGGCCGCAAGTGCCTAAATCCATATCACATGCGCATCCCTGATATGATTAAACCATCATCATCATCATCCTCATCACCATCATCACCGTCAACATCATCATCATCATCATCACCATCATCATCATCGCCACCCT
>CAUYUJ010016455.1:10000-20000 GCA_963575745.1 Prorocentrum cordatum | reverse complement strand
GCCAGCGGAAGAAGCACTGGTGAGGAGAGTCAGCTGGCTAAAAAGTATCCTCCGCTTCCCTAACAACCACAAACAGTTGATAGTTGCGCTCTTCGGCCGAGTCGAGTTCGAGAACAACGATGCGAACTGTGACGCGATCCATAGCGACACCAGCCCCTGGGCCCAGAGGTTCCTTGAGGACATCCAGCACGCCTGCGACGTTTCGGAAGGTTTCCAGAACGTCTTGGGAGAGGGCAAGAACGTAACGATAGGCAAGCTCTTCACGCTAGACATTAGAGAACAACTCGTATTTCTGGATCCACGGGAAGTCCGAGCAGCTAAGCTAACCGTTTCAGCACCTCCCGTACAGCATGACCATAACGATGAACAACGAGAACACATAGCGTTGGACGAACAAAAGGTATGGAAATGCGAACTACACAACTCCGACGATATGTCCGACAACAGCCTCCGCGGACAGATCGCCAATCAGACGGTATGTGGCATGTTATTCGCAAGCAAGAAGGCACTGCACAGCCATATCGTACGAGCTCACCATGTACACAACCTAGCAGCAGTCTTGACGAGTAACAACGAGTGCATCAATTGCGGGCAGGTGTTTACTAGCAAGGGCACGGCCTGGAAACATCTAGCGCGCAGCATGATCAGGGGAGGATGTAATCGCGACACCACAAAGAATCAGTACCAGCCGACACCTCTCGATCCGAAATGCCCGATACGTAGTCATTTTGCCTTGGACAAACACAGCTGCCAAATACATCTCCTCACACTCATACCGAGGAAGCTACTTCAACCAGACAGAGATGTCGCTATTCGACGAACGACCTGGAGGGCAAACGCTACCGAGACCAGCGGGAGGCCGTCCAGACCGCAGCCGCGGACGCCAGGGACAAGCACAGCGAGGAGGAGGAGCACCAGCCCCCGCAGGACAACAACAACAGATGACCGACTTGACGGCCAGGCTGACCCGCACACTCGCACGAGAGCAAGCCGAACTAGCCGCTGCAGTGCTACAGACATGGGAGATAAGCACGGAGGCCAGTATCGCTTCCTCGGTGCTCGACGCGGGCAAGGCATACAACGACATGGCGCAGGACCTGAACCAGCGAGCCAAGAACGGAGAGCAAGTAGACACCGCGGCCCTGGGGAGCCCGCATGTGAAGGTGTGGACCGAGGTGTGCGCGTACATGGGCAAGGCGCTCGAGGAGGGCGCGGCCAGAACGGTCCTGGAACAGTACTACCGCGACAAAATCCTGGGGGGAGCGGCCGAAGTCATTGGAGATTCAGTTCCAGTATTCCGCGTCAGGCGCAACAGGGGCAAGGACGGACAGGGCAAAGAGAAATGCAGATTCCAATTCACGTTCAACCCGAACGACCATCAGATCGCGACGATTCTGATCAACCAGCTGAAGAAGGAGGGAGCAACACGAAGAGTGGGAACGGCACCGCGCGGGGCTCTGGAGAGGGAGCTGGGCCGCCTGGTTAACGGCTGAGAGGAGATGGAGAGGGCCAGCATCAGATAGGCTTACGCCAAATCCAAAGTGAGAGGCTGCCCTGCACAGTGCCCAGAGTTTTTGAGACCAGCGTGCGATTCAGAGATCTCGCGGCCAGAGGTAGCATCACTCATCCTCCTCCTCAGAACGCCCCCGAGATCTTCCAGTTCAGAGGCCAAGGTTTTCCAGACTACTTTTTGATGCACCGCCCTCCCCCCCGCCAGAACCCAAACAAAAAGGTCGAGGCAAGGGGGGACGAGCCCAAGGTAAAAACAAGGGACAGCAGGCGAGGTAGGTTGACCGCAAGGGGCGGGTGCCACCCCGCCCTTCTGCCTCTGCGTGGGGCTTCTGGTGCGGGTCGGGCCCCAGCGCTGATTGGCGCCTGCTCACCCAGCGTACGAAGCGAACACAGCTAGGACGACCCGACAGTAATTTTATGAAGCTGCCCACTGGCACACGGCAGCGAACCTCGTCCCCACGGCTCGATCGATCGATCCTCCTTCTCCTCCTCCTCCTCCTCCTCCTCCTCCTCCTCCTCCTCCTCCTCCTCCTCCTCCTCCTCCTCCTCCTCCTCCTCCTCCCCCTCCCCCTCCACCCCCTCTCTCTGACTTTGTCACATGGTCATACTCATACCCCCTCTCCTCCTCGCACCCTCGCGGTGGCGAGGTGCCCGGCCGTCCCCACCCGCCCGTCCCCCACACGGGTCTTCCACACGACCCCCCTCCCCCTCCTCCTCCTCCTGCTCCTCCTCCTCCTCCTCCTCCTCCTCCTCCTCCTCCCCCTCCTCCTTCTCCTGCTCCTCCTCCTCCTCCTCCCCAACCTCTTCGTCCTCCTCCTCCTCCTCCTCCTCCTCCTCCTCCTCCTCCTCCTGTTCCTCTTGTACCATCCTCATCCCGCCCATCCCGTGAAACTGTCAAGCGCGTGTTCAATGATCAGCTGGCCTCAGGGCGATGAAGGGGTGGAACCTGGGATTCTTAATGCGGCGCAGCCGGCTCGCCTTCCACATCCTGGCGTTCTCCGAATAACCCTGCGTCGCCGACGCACTGACCTCGATCACGGACCCTTTGGTTCCAGCGCCATCAACTCCAGTCAGCCGCGATTTGTGCCACAAGATGGAGAACTCGCGGGCGTCGCTCGAGGTGGCAAAATTTACAAACGCGATCCCCTTGGTGGTCCCAGTTTCGAAAGTCGCCGGCATGTAGGCGTAGTCGTAGCGGCTCGCGAAGCCGGTCTTGTCGATGAGGTCCAGCAGGTCACTCTGCGACATCGCCATGGGGATGTTGCTGATCATGAGCGTGGTGGCTCCTGGAACGCCCGGGGCGGCGGGCGCTGCCTCCCCGGCAGCTGCTGGCACGCTGTCAACGCGCTCGCCCTGCGGAAGCTCGAGCTCCTCCAGGAGGGCCGTCTGCTCGCGGATACTCCGCCTGACCTCCCGAGCCTCCTTTGGCGGCGCGCACAAGGGGGTAGGGGTAGGGGGGAAGGCTTCTTAGAAGGAGGCTGCTTCTCAGAAGGCGCCGGCCTCACATTATACAAAGAAGGCCCGCGCCCTCTAAGAAGCAGGGGTGCTTCTGAGAAGCCTTCCCCCCTCCCCCTACTGACTACCTACCAGACCACCCCAACCCAACCCGAAGACCCGAATTTCGGGTTGGGGGGGGTAAGGGTTCCACACCCAGTTTTTTCGATGTTTCCCGACCCCCCCCCCTCCGCTGGAAATCGAGGGTAAATCTGAGCCTTCGGGCTGGGCTGGGGTGGCTTGGTGGGTGGTGACCTGCCCCCCTTCTGCGCGTGGCCAGCTCCTGCTGCACCTCGGCCAGCAGCTGCTCGTGCTGCAGGCGCCGGGCCCGCGCGGCTGCCGGCGACCGCGGGCGTGCCGCGGGCGCGTGCCGCGGGAGGCCCCCGCCCGCCCGCCGGGGCCGCTCCGCCCCGCCCGCGCCGCGCGGCCCGGCTCGCCCCGGGGGGCCCGTGGCGAGCCCCGCCTCGGCGGCGGCGCGCGGCGGCCTGCCGGTCGGCCGGGTCGGCGACCCGCCCGGCGCCGCCCCCGCAGCGCGAGGGCTCGGCGGAGCGCCCGCGGTCGTCGGCAGCAGAGCGCCCCCGCGCGGGCGGTCGAGCTCGCCGGCGGCCTTCCAGGGCTCGCGGCCGCTCGGCTGCAGAGTGGGGTGGCCTTCCTGCCTGCGCGGCAGCGGCTGGCCGTGGAGCAGCGGAACGCCTCCAGGCTGAGATGACAGCTGCGCGTAGGTCGCCGAGGGGGCGCCGCCAGGGCCCAACCAGGCTGAATCCTGCGCGCGTTCCGATGGGTGGCTGCTTGTGTCTTCTGCCCGCCGACGCTCGCGCGGGAGGTCGAACTCGTCAAGAGTCTTCCATGACTCGCTGACGCTCGACTGCAAAATAAGGTGGTCTTCCTGCCAAAGCGGCAGCGTCTGCGTGGTGACCGGCCGCGTGGTGGGCAGTGAGCCCATGCTAGGCAACGACGTACACATGTCACCTGATAGTTGATCCAGTGGGTGAGGGTTCAGGTAGGTCTCGAACAAATCGTCACTGTGGACGCACTGAAATGAGCCACGCCTCGTGAATGCGTCCATTGTGTGCAAAGAGTACGCGACTTGTCGGTAAAATTCAGTAGATCAAAGCGCAAGCACAACTATCACTCGACCGGAATGCGCTTGAGCTCCAACTTGAGCCAACATGGCAGCGGTCGTCCGACCTCTTCTGGTTACGCCATACTACGCCGCAGCACTCTTGGATACAGATTGGGCCGAGACAGCGTTTCCACTTATCCTCCGTATCCTGAGTGTTGGGTTCTTATTATTAGTGTGACGCCTCCGCCTCCTCACTCACTTTCCCTCCTCGCTCTCCCCAACTACACTCAGACCACGCTCATACTCAGACTCAGTCACACTCAGACGCATCCATACTCAGATTCACTAACACTCAAACGTACTCACAACCAGACTCGCTCATGCTCTGAACGCACGCTCAGCTCTCACACAGTCTCACTCAGACTCTGAATTCATACTTGAATTCATACTCATCTCACCCATATTCAGATTCACTGACACTCAAACCCACTCACGATTAGACACACTCATTTTTCAGACGCGCTCACACTGAGATCCACCCAAATCCAGTCCCATGGTCGACACGCGTAAGCACACCCTTTGACACCCAGACACACACTGCAACCCGATTCCGTCGCACCCCGACCGATTCATACTCAATCCGCTCAGGATCACCGCTGCTGCAGGCGTGGCACTTCGGCACCCCAAGGAAGGGCCGCCGAGGGGTGTCACGCGGACCTACTCGCGCCCACGGTGTGGGAATGCCTCGAGCGGCCTCCCTGCTCCTGGCCACGGACCACGGGACCCTCTGTAGAGCCCCATGACCACCGCGATGAAGCAAGCGCAACACACGGGCCGGGCGAACAGGGGGGATAGCAACCCTGACCTCCCAGGAGGGCTAAAAAATAGCACGCGACTTAAAAACCTACCCCAGAGCTATTCTACGTCGTGGTTTTAGGCTGTTTCGCTTAGTTGTTTAGGTTTTTAGGCCTCCCGTGCTAAAAAATAGCTCTCTGGAAGGTCAGGGAAAAGGGAGGTATTTGAGAACCAGTTTACGCAACTGGCTTTCCCGGCGCCTCCCGGCGCCGGAGGCGGCTACGTATCGAGGAGTGGGCCCCTCGGTGGGGCCGAAGCCAGCTGCACATGCAGCAGAGTTCGCACCCCCCCCTTTCCCTACCCCCCCTTTCGTCCGGCACCTCTCCCTATTCCCCCCTTCCGTATCCCCCCCTAGCCCTTTCCCTTTCCCTTTCCCTTCCCCTATTCCCTGTCCCCCCCTTTCCCTATCCCCCTATCCCCCCCTATCCCCCCTGTTCCCTATCCCGAAACACCTGCGCACGCCAACAGAGCGGAGCCGCCAAAAGGGTGATGTGCACGGCCCCCCTCGCTTCCTGGGGGACGTCTGGTGCGGCTGCCTGCGGCAGGCCCCCCGGGGTTCTCTCGCCCGAGGGCCCCGTGATCGCCGCGATGCAGCAGGCGAAGCACCTGGCCACCCCAAGGGTTCGGTCGGGCATGTCCCCCTACAGGGGGGGGCTTGGGTCAAGAATGCTAGAACATCCAGAAATACTAGAACATCCAGAAATACTCAACACTCAACACTGGTCAAAGGTTCGGTCGGGCATGTCCCCCTGCAGGGGTATCTTGGACGAAAGATACGAGAACATCCAAACAGACTCAACACTGGTCAAAACAATGGTCGAATCATCGTCCCCCAACTGCGTTTTGACTATTATGGAATATTCCTCCTGTAGAGGGACAGGCCCGACTGAGCCCCAAGGATGAGCTGCCAATGGGGGGTGAGCAAGCGCGTTCGCGTCCAGATCGCTGGGATGTCTCGGGCGGATTGCCTGTTTCTGGCTCACGCCTCTTGGTTTTAAGACCCCCTACGATCCCCGCGATACAGAGGGCGCGGCACTTGAGCAAGCGGCTTGCGCTTGGCTGATCCCGGGTATCCAAGGTGGGACACACGTGTTTAACTGCACGCAATAAGGTAAGAGCGAACGGTCTTTAAATGGATTGTTGTTGTGGTTGTTGAACTCCTACTATTGGGAAACACATGCTTGCCCCACCTCCAGCGCATATTGAATCTATTCAATTGAAGTTCCCCTCCCAGGCCTCTCGTACCTTGCTTTTAAGGAAAGTCGTGAAGCTCAGATTGGCCCCCTGGACGCCGAACTAGAACAACAACGGCTCACGCCTGATACTTCCTCACAGTGTATGGCCCCGCCCGCTCCGGCTTGACACTTCCTTACAGCGTACTCCAGAATCGCGCTCTCACCTGAGACCTCCAGACTTGCAGTCTTTCTCGCAGTTTACCAGAGCGCCGCGCTCTCGTCATGCAGGCAGGCGTTGCGCACTCGCCTTTGGACTTCCTCGTCATGTACTTCGGAATCTCGCTCTCGCCCGAGACCTCCTGGCGACTTTTGCACAACTCGTGCATTCACGACCCGCCCGCTCGACCCGCCCGCCAGGGCCCGCCCGCCTGACCCGCCCAGTAAGACCCGCAGTCGCCCCCATCGCTGCTTTCTGCCCGTTCCGATGCCCCTCGCTGCCCCACGCCATACCGCAGGCCGGATCCGAAGGCCCCGCCGCTGCCTGCGTGGCCTCCCCGATGTCTCTCGCAGCTCCGTCATCCGAGCCCCATCGATGCTGCTCGTGGCCCCGCGGTGGCCCCTCGTGGCGCCCTCACGGACCTTCGCGGCCCCAGTGTGAATGTTCATGGCCCTCTCGCGGCACTCCCTGGCCTTTTTGCAGCCCTCAGTGGCCCCTGTTCCGTTCAAGGCTGCGTCAATTGCACGTGACGGGGAAGACGGAGACCCCCCTAATTAAAACGATCGAAGACGAAGGAAACGGGTATCCAGGGCCTGGGGAAACACATGTTGATTGACACGCACGCATATAAGAGCGAACAATACAACAATGATCAGTGGTGTTGCTGTTGTTGGTGGTGTTTGTTTTGGTAGTGCTTTGTTCCCCATATCCTACAATGGGGTTATTGGTGTTCCAAATATCCACAGGATGTGGTTATTGTGACTACCCATCCACCTCTTCCCTCTTCCTCCTCTTCCTCATCATGATATGTTATGGTATGTTATATTATGCTACGTCATGGTATTATATGTTAGTTGATGGTATGGCATGGTGTGCGAGGTTATGGTATGGCATGGCGTGCTAGGCTGTGTTATCTTATGATGGTGGTGGTGGGTGTGGTATGGCATGTTGTGTTGTGTTATGTGATGTCATGGCATGATGATGCGGTCGAAGATGATGATGATGATGATGATGATGATGATGATGATGCTGATGATGATGATGATGATGATGGGTGGTGGTGGTGGTGGTGATGATGATGATGATGATGATGATGATGACGATGATGATGATGATGGCGGAGCAAGTTCTGAGGATGTCTCGGGCGAGGCGCGGGTTTCAGCACCCCCAAAGGGGGAACCGCCAAGGAGTATTGCACTCTTCCGTTCGCGCCAAAATTGCGAGGATGTCTCAAAGCGGCTTGCCTGTTTCAAGCCCAACATCCTCCGCTTTCGGAGCAGAGTTGGAGGACGTCTCGAGCAAGGCGCGGACTTCAGCACCCCCAAGGGGGAGCCGCCAGGGTGTATTGCACTCCTCCGCTCGCGCCTACTTGCCGGGGATGTCTCGAGCGATTCGCCTGTTTCAAAGCCCAACATCCTCCGCTTTCGGAGCAGATTTGGAGGATGTCTCGAGCGAGGCGCCCATGTTCGCCCCCAAGTGGGGCCAGAGTTTGAGGATGTCTCGATCGATTTGCTTGTTTTGGTGGCCAGACTCGTGGGCCCCCAGGATGCCACAGGAGGCTCCAGCAGGCTCCAGGAGGCCCCAGGAGGCAACAGGAGGTCCCAGGAGGCATCAGGAGGCCACAGGAAGACTCAAGAGGCCACAGGATGCCCCAAGAGGTTCCAGGAGGCCCCGGGAAACTCGAGAAGGCTTCAGGAGGCTCCAGGATGCCCCAAGAGGCCACAGGAAGCCACAAGAAGCCCCAAGAGGCCACAGGAAGCGCCAGGAGGCACCAGGAGGCCCCGGAAGGCACCAGGAGGTCCCACGAGGCCCCAGGAGCAGGAGGCCCCAGAATGCCACAGGAGTGGCTCCAATCCCATGAGTTGTACGTATGCTCCTATAGATTGGGCATCCCCTGGAGCACGAACCCATGAAGTTTCACTATGCTTCTATAGACTGTCCTATTCCTGTGTATCCACTCCTAAATGTTTTACGTATGTTCTTATAGATTGGGCCTCCCCTGGGGCACGAGTCCTTGGTGTTTTCATGTGTTCCTATAGATTGCCGGTTTCCAGAGGCTCCAATCCGCAGTGTGTTAGGTACGTCTGTTCCTATAGAGTTGGCCTCTCCTGGGGCACGAATCCTCCCCAGGATGCCCAAGGATGCCCCAGGAGGCTCCAGGAGGCCCCAGGAGGCCTCACAAGGCCCCAGGAGGCTGAAGGAGCACCAGGAGGTTAGAGGAGGTCCCCCCAGACTCATGCGAAGAGACGCGCTCGTACTACTGAGACTCATTCGCACTCCAACGCATTCACAATTGGACTCGCTCCCGGACTGTCAATACCAAAGACCGTAAATGTTCGAAAATTCTTGCGTCTAGACACTCACGGCGGACAGGTCCATGCTAATAGATGCACATATGGGGAGCCCCACGCAGCAACAAAATGCTGATGCTGTTGCTGTTGCTGCTGCTCTTGTTGTTGAATCCTCGCTTCAGAACAAGAAATATTGTTGACCCCCCCCCTCGGCGCACATGGTATGTTTCCAAGTGACGCCCCCCTCCCAGGCTCGAACCCTGTTTTGAAAACAAGCGAAGTCTTGGTAGCCAAGATGGCCCCCTGGCCCCCGAGTAACAACAGCTACGTCTCCCGCCTGATACTCCCCCACACGTCATTTCAAAATCGCGTTCTCGTGCGGGACTTCCTCACAGTGTATGCAGGACTCTCGCTCTCGCGTGGGACATCCTCGCAATGTACTCAAAGTCCGCGCTCTCGACGCTCAGATATCGCGCTCTCGCTCGGGTTTCTCTCGCGTTTCGCTTGGGAATTGTGCTGTCCCTCGAGACTTCCTTGCGATCCCTGCAGTACTCACCCTTCAGCAACCCGCCTGCTCGACCTGGCCGCCTGGGCCCGCTTTCCCGACCCACCCGTGAGAGCCTACTCGCCCGATCAGCCCGCCTGATTCTGCCATGTATATTCTGCTCCGAGCCCCCCTCCTGCCAATCCCGTGCTGCATCCTTGTCCCTCCCTCTTCCAGCCGTCGTCTGTTCCCCTGACTTAGGAGCTGCATTAATTACACGCAGCAGGGAAGGAAGATCAACAACCAGGGGATACGATCGAAGACACAGGGGGCGGGTACCCACGGTTTGGGATATACGTTTTGAATGGCACGCGTGCAGGTAAGAGCGAACAGTCTTAAAATGAGTATTGTTGTTGTTGGTGTTGCTGTTGTTGTTGTTCAGGATCCAAGGGCCTAGTCTGAACCACAAGACTTTCCCTTGTAGTAAAAAAGTGCAGGAGCACACAGAAGTGGCACCTTAATTCAACAAGCACAAGGTGCACCAGAGGGTGGATCAACCATGATCATTCTTTAGAAAAGAGATCCCAGTCCATAATTAACAAGAAAAAGATCGTGGCCACAAAATCCCGCTTCACTCACGCACCCAGGGCTGGCCAAAGACCGGCCGGCCTCCTCACTCTCAGATTACAGGAAGAAAATGGACGTGAACAGAATGAAGCTTTCGGAGTTCCCCACGGATTTCTTGGAACAGCGCTGAGGCCCGCAGGCGGCGCCCCTGGCGCGCTCCGCGCGCCAGGGAGGGGGGGGCCAGCGCCGATCACAATAATCCGCGCGGACCTCCGAGAACTTCTGTTCATGACGTGTTCGGTTCTTCGGTATGAATGCATACACGTATGAGAATACCTGTAT
>CAUYUJ010016455.1:0-5000 GCA_963575745.1 Prorocentrum cordatum | reverse complement strand
CGAAGACGACGCCGAGCGAGAGGGGACGGAGCTGCGATCATGATGTAGACGCACAGGAATGGAATCGCCTAACGTTGCGGGTTGCGAGCCGCCACGCGTTGTGATCTTCGCGCCCTCGCGACCATGATTCTGGCCCATGCCGCACGTCGCAAGGCGCGATCATCTACGCGCTCCTGCGGGTGACCGAAGAAAGAAACAACACGTGCCAAGGCAGGGGCCAGGTGGGGCAACACCGGGACGGCTGCAGCCGGCAGTCACCGCCCTGGCGAGCCCCCCCTGGCGAAGACGACACACAGCACGGCGGTAGCGACATCTGCGTGGACAACAGGAAGCTTCAAGCCTTCAGCTCCGTCCGCGACGCTTTCCTGCACACGGCCTCCGCCAATTCCTCGTAGCGTTCATAGCGCTTGCGGCGCCGCTTCTCCTTCACAAGACAATAGGGTGGACATGGATGTGTATAACATGTATATATGTATATATATCCAACATTGTATGAGGAGGGAAGGAAGGCATGTGGGAGCGTGTCTGTCAGAAGGGACGTGGGGACGCACAACTCAGTTCGACCAGCATCGTCACTACTACTGCTGATCCTGGAGCTGCCACGGTCGTTCCCTGTGCTGCTCCCGGATCACACATGGCGGGCGGAAGAGACTGCAATCTGCGGCCCACGCGCGGGCTCTGCACTGCACAGTCTTCCAAAAAGAAGATGTGCCCACATCCGGTCATGTCAACATGGCCAAACCCAGGGCACCTACCCTCCCGGGCGCCCAGCACACACACACACACACACACCCAACCGAGGGGCCCGCCAGAAAGCGGTGGCGGGCTCTTGCGGCAGCGCAACTGGATTCGAGAGAGAGAGAGGGATAGGGAGACAGAGGCAGAGAAAAGGACAAAGACACGATGAGGGAGGGAGAAAGAGGATAGGAGATGGGGATGGAAGGGAGGGATCGAGCGGCGGTGAGGGAGGGAGATAGGCAAGGAGAGAGAGAGAGAGAGATAGAGAGAGAAACAAAAAAAACATGAAACACGAATAAGAGAGAGAGAGAGAGAGAAATGAACATAGCGAGGGAGAGAGAGAGAGAGAAACCAAAACAGACAGCCAAACAGACTGGCAGACACAGACAAAAACAAAGACACAGAGAGAGAGAGAGACGGAAGCGCGGGAAAGGATCAGGAACACACACATATATATATACATATATATAGATGCGAAGGGAGGAAAGGACAGAGAAAGGGAGAGATAGAGAGGGCGAGAGCGAGAGACAGAGAGAGAGAGAGAAACGCACAGGGCAGAGGTGGCACACACATTTATATGTTCAAACGTATACTGCCGGGGACATAAGGACGGAGAATGATCACCATAAGTCAAGAAGGTAATGACATGGTTTGTGTCCGTCGCGGTGAATCTTGAGAGGCAGGCGTGCGAATGCGCACCATTGTACATATGTTGTGACCACTAACCCTGGGAAGCAAACAGTAAACCCCCCGGCGATATCGCTAGCACAGAAAATAAAATAAATAATTATTTTGGGCGGCGCCCTCCGGCGATATCGCTAGCACATTAAAACATAAAATAATTAATTAATTTGCCCCCCCCCCGGCCCGAAGCCGGCGGCAACGTGAGGCGACAGCCTGAAGAACCAATGCGCACGAACGCTTGCCAATGGGTTCCCGCCTTGCTAGAACACTGGGAAACTGACGCGCATCGGAAATCAAAGGTAAATCAAAAATGACACAATGAAATCACCGCAAGCAGCTATACTTGAAAGGACCCCCCAAAGGAATCCCAGAGGAATCTCAGAAGGAAGCCCACGCAGAATCTAAAACGAACCCGATTGGAAATTCAAGGTAATCTCAAAGGAACCCAACAGAAATTGCAAAGGGATCTCAGCGGCAGCTCAAACGAACCACGAAGGAATCTAAGGAATCTGGAAAACGCGGGCTCGCGTGGACATAAGCAATCCCTATTGCGACGACACTAGGGAAATTGATTATTTCAGGGGATCCTATGGGAGAGTCCACGGAGAGATATCGCAGACGGATTCCGCGACCCCCCCCGCGATATGCTAGCACATTTATTGAAAATAAAATAATCCACAAGCGCCGGAGGTCGATGTGATGCTCCCTTCAGGGATTGTCGAAGGAATGTCAGAGGAACTTGAAAGGACCCCCAAAGGAATCCCAGAAGAATATCACAAATAATCCCACGCATGATATCAAAGGAACCAATGGAAGTCCAAAGCAATCTCGAAGGAGCCCAACAGAAATCGCAAAGGCATCTCAGCGGCAGCTCAAACGAACGACGAAGGAATCTAAGGAATTTGGAAAACGCGGGCTCGCGTGGACATAAGCAATCCCTATGGCGACCGCACTAGGGAAATGGATTATTTCAGGGGATCCTATGGGAGAGTCCACGGAGAGATATCGCAGACGGATTCCGCGAACCCCCCCGCGATATGTTAGCACATTTATTGAAAATAAAATAATCCACCGGCCCCGGATGTCGATGTGATGCTCCCTTAAGCAATGGGGCATCAAAGGGATACGACCGGAACCTCAAGGGACCCCCAGAATAACATCAAAGGAACACCAGAGGAATCTCAAAGGAGTCCCAAAAGAATCACAATGGAAACGGCAAGGAATCTCAAAAGAAGCCAATCGGAGTATCAAAGGAATCTCTGGGGAATCTCACAGAAACGCACAGAATCACAGGAAGCAACTCTGGGCAGGTGTGACTTGTCGCTGGGCTCGGGGGAACAAGGGGACCGGGCATTCAGAGGCTTGTGGAGGCCTTTCTGGATGCCTCCTGGGAACCTCCGGGGACCTCCCCTCCGCGGACCTCTGGTGATCTGCGGGGGATATCGCTTCCGCCCCGGCCCCGGTGCCGGAAGCGTTATAATTTCCTCTGATGAGGGGGGGGGGGGGAAGGGGGGTTTACTGATTGCTTCCCAGGGCTATGGGGCCACAAACCCGTCGCTCATGTTCAACTTGAGACCTCGAAGAAAGGGTGCTGTATAACTAAGCTCGTCACTATTGGGGCTGGATGGGCGCAATGCTTCACAGTCCAGCCGTTGTAAGCATGCTGGCCGCGACCCGTGTAAGCAAGGAGGCTCACCAAATTTCACCCGATCTGCGCTCGCTCCCCCTCACGGTTCACACCAGGGTACGCGATTAAATTCGGACCCTAAACAGAATTGCAAACTTGCGAACAAATTCGCCGACCCTGCCGGCGTATGTCTGGGGCTTGTCTGTTCGAGTCGTCGTCTCCGTCAGTCGTCGTCTCCGTCGTCCCCTTTCCCCTTTCCCTGCACCCTCCTTCTCCAGCTTGCCAGCGAAAGAAACATCTAGCAATGCCGTAATCGAGTCGAAGGGAAACCCCTGCCCTTTGATCCCTCCCCCGTTGGGGGGGGGTAGGGTGAGGGGGTCCTGGGGGGGGGGTCCCAGTGGGGCTCCCGGGGGGGTCATGTCAGATCCGCGTCCCACCCTGGGGTTCCAGGGGCCTCAGAAAGTACCAAGACAGGCCAAGAGTGCCCCAAGAGGCCCCCGAGACGGCCCAAGATGGTCCTCAACCGCCAAATGATCGGTCCGAACGCCTTCACGCCCTCTAGACTGCCCAGGAGGCCTCCAGGACGCCCCAAGAGCACTGAGTGGGCCCCAAGAGGCCAACTTCATTGTTTCCCCGGTAATGTTTTTTGTGGCAAAAAATGCGTTCTCGCCTTTTCCACGTCCCGCCGCTGCAAGACGGCGCAAAAGGCCCCCAAGATCGCGCCAAGATGGCCCAAGAGGCCTCCAAGGGGACCCCTGAACAGCCCAAGAGGACGCCAAGACAGCCAAACACGCCTCCAAGACGGCCCAAGAGGCCCCCGAGACGGCCCAAGGAGTGTGCCCAGACGGGGGGCCCGAACGGACTTTTCGAGCCCTTGGCCCCGAGAGGCTCCCAGGAGGTCCCAAGAGGTCCCCAAGAGGCCCCGAGAGGCCTGCAAGAGGACCCCAGGAAGCCCGAAGGGGCCTCCAAGAGGCCCCTACAAGGCCCCCAAGAGGCTCCCAAGGGCCCAGAAGTCCTCCCCAGAGGCCCCCGAGAGCCTTCCGAAGAGACCCCCAGGAGCATCCCCGAGGACTCTGGCCCACCGCAGCGTTGTCGTCGTCGCCGTCGCCGTCGCCGTCGTCGTCTCCCTTCCAGATCGGCGCACCGGCCGTAAGGCCTTCGCAATCCAATCCGATCTCACTTGCGCTGTGTACTCTGTTGCGCGCCCAAAGCCATCACCCAATGGCCTCACGACGTGAGGCAGAAAACCCCGGACACGCCGGGAATGTCGCACGAATTAAAATGCGGCAAGAGCGCACGCGCGAGAGGAGGAAGGAGAGCAAAAGCAGGGACGACAGCGGACGACAAGCAGGAGGCGCCAGAAAAAACAAAAACAATACACACAACGTAGGGCGACACCTGGCAGAGCGGCAGCGAAGAAGCGACGGGGCGAGACACGCTCTGTGGACTTCTGATCCTCCCAGGATTTGCGGCAGAGTCCTGCTCCAAAGTCTCCCGCAGCTCCACGATCCTGGCGCCCTCTTCCTCCGCCTGCGAGCATGGCAAGCGAAGGCGCTCTGCCTGTCTTGCCCCAAGCCATGCTGCTGCACGCACCTCCCTTGTATCGGGGGCGCGCCAACAGTAGGCACTCTGCGAGTTGTGGAACCTGGCCATCGCTCGGACGTCCATTCCCTGTGCTTTGTTCGGTTTCGTGCGTGGTTTTTTCGCCAAATGATCGAGGATGCTCCTCGATGGTCCTCGCCGAAGGAAAAATGCACACGTCCGAGCGATGCCAATGGAACGCTCTCGGCGATTCGGGCTGGGCCGGGCTGGACGGGCAGCGCTCGCCTGTGCTGTGCCGGGACGGACGCGAGGCAAGCCCTGCCTGGCCCGGCGCGGGGCCTACGGAGCCCGGACCAGCCTGCATCAGCAGAGGAACGGCCCCTCCTCCTCCTCCTCCTCCTCCTCCTCC
>CAUYUJ010016454.1:252024-272024 GCA_963575745.1 Prorocentrum cordatum | reverse complement strand
TTTGGTAACTACCGTGGGAGGGTGGGATGTTTGTACGAGCAACGGAGAGAACAGTTTCAAGACAGACAAAGTGAATTCTCCTTTCTAAAAAAGAATAGAGTCTACCCCCCCCCGGCGTTATCGGTCCCGCTTTCGGGTATGTAAATCATATATGATTATGACCTAATGCCCACCCTAAAAATGAATTTGCACTATCCCCGGGGAACCGGTATCGGTCCCCCTGAGGTTTCCTTGTGGACATTTTTTGCTCCAACACAAAACTTGTTCGCGAATCCCTTGCGGAAAAATAGACGAAGTGCACACGCGCGCGTCGTCGCGCGCGCATGCCGAAATCCTTCAAAAACCTTGGGTGTCGGAGAGATTGCGCAACCGAGTTTCCAAAAACACATACAAAAACACATGGTTTCGAAACACTGCTTTGCTAAAAAAGCTTCCGCGCGAGCTCTTGCGAAATCTTGGAGAAAAAAAAAACCGAAGGTTTTGCAAGATTTTTACAAAATGCTACCAAACGGGCTTCGCGCGCGCGCATGTCGAAATCTGTCGAACGCCCTTGCGCGTGTGCCGTCGCGAGAATCCTCTGCAAAAAAAAACGAAGTGCAGACGCGCGCGTCGTCGCGCGCGTACGCCGAAATCCTTCAAAACCCATCGGTGTCGGAAGGATGTCAAAATCGTGTGTCCAAAAAACATATACAAACACAAGATTTCGCAACACGGACTTTCAACATAAGCGTGTGCGCGCGCTCTTGCGTCGTCGTCGTTGTCGTCGCCGTCCTCCCTCCTCCCGCGTCGTCGTCGTCGCCTACGTCGTCCTGTCTTTCCTCGTGTTCGTCGTCGTCGTCCTCTTTGGCGTCGTGGTCGTTTCCGTCGTCGTTGTCGCCGTGGTCGTCCTTCCTCCTCCTTCCTCGTCGTCGTCGTCGTCCGTCGTCGGCGTCTCGTCGACGTCCCTCCTATTTCGTCGCCGCGTCGTCGTCGTCGTCGTTGTCGTCGTCGTCTTCCCTCCTCCCTCGTCGTTGTCGTCGTCGGCGTCGCCGTCCTTCCTCCTTCTTCGTCGTTCGCGTCGTCGCCGTCCTCCCTCCTCCCTCGTCGTTGTCGTCGTTGTCGTCGTTGTCGCCGTCGTCGTCCTCCCTCCTCCCTCGTCGTCGTCTTCGTTGGCGACGTCGTCGTCGTCTTCGTCGCCGTCGTCGTCGGCGTCAGCGTCGTCACGTTCGTCGTCGTTGACGTCGGCGTCGTCGTCGTCGCCGCCGTCGTCGTCGTCATCGTCGTCGTCGTCGGCGTCGTTGACGTCGTCGTCGTCGTCGGTGTCGTCGTTGTCGTCGTCGTCGGCGTCATCGTCGTCGTCGTTGTCGGCGTCGTCATCGCCGTCACAGTCTCAAGAGGTGTTGCAAAACAAGTTGCGGGTGGGTGGGTGGGATGTTTGCAAGAGCATGGGATGTGTCAAATCATGGGTAAAAATCAAAATTCTCCTTTCTAAAAAGATAATAGACTCTACCCCCCCCCGGCGTTATCGGTCCCCCTTTCGGGTATGTAAATCATATATGATGATGACCACATGTCCATCCTGAATATGAATTTACAATATCCCCGGGGGGCCGGGTTCCCCCCCCTGAGGTCCCCTTGTGCAAAACAGTATGCGGTGACATGTTTTGTTCTAACATAACACTTGTTCACGAATCCCTTGCAAAAAACTGAACGAAGTGCACACGCGCGCGTCGTCGCGCGCATGCCGAAATCCTTCAAAAACCTTCGGTGCCGGAAGGATTTCGCAATCGAGTTTCCAAAAAAACATCCAAAAACACGGGGTTCGCAACATTGCTTTGCTAAAAAAGCTTCCGCGCGAGCTCTTGCGAAATCTTAAGAAAACCATCGGTTTTGCAAGATTTTCACAACATGCTGCTAAACGGGCTTCGCGCGCGCATGTCGAAATCTGTCGATTGCCATTTCGCGTGTGCCGTCGCGGGAATCCTCTGCAAAAAAAACAAAGTGCAGACGCGCGCGTCGTCGCGCGCGTACGCCGAAATCCTTCAAAAACCATCGGTGTCAGAAGGATTTCAACATCGTGTGTCCAAAAAACCTACAAAAACACAAGGTTTCGCAACACGGATTTTCAACAAAAGCGTGCGCGCGCGCTCTTGCGTCATCGTCGTCGTGTTCGCCGTCCTCCCTCCTCCCGCGTCGTCGTCGTCGTCGCCGTCGTCGTCCTCTGTCTTTCCTCGTGTTCGTCGTCGTCGTCCTCTTTGGCGTCGTGGTCGTTTCCGTCGTCGTTGTCGCCGTGGTCGTCCTTCCTCCTCCTCCCTCGTCGTCGTCGTCGTCCGTCGTCGGCGGCTCGTCGTCGTCCCTCCTTGTCGTCGCCGTCGTCGTCGTCGACGTTGTCGTCGTTGTCTTCCCTCCTCCCTCGTCGTTGTCGTCGTCGGCGTCGCCGTCCTTCCTCCTTCTTCGTCGTTCGCGTCGTCGCCGTCCTCCCTCCTCCCTCGTCGTTGTCGTCGTTGTCATCGTTGTCGCCGTCGTCATCTTTCCTCCTCCCTCGTCGTCGTCTTCGTTGGCGTCGTCGTCGTCGTCGTCGTCGTCGTCGGCGTCGGCATCGTTGTCGTCGTCGGTGTCGTCGGAGGCGTCGTCGGTGTCGTCGTAGTCGTTGTCGGCGGTGTCGTCGTAGTCGGTCTTAAGAGGTTTTGCAAAACAAGTTGCGGGTGGGTGGGTGGGATGTTTGCAAGAGCGTGGGATGTGTCAAATCATGGGTAACAATCAATTCTCCTTTTTAAAAATGGCAAGGACTCTACCCCCCACCCGGCGTTATCGGTCCCCCTTTTCGGGTATGTAAACCATATATGATTCTGACCACATGTCTATCTTGCATATGAATTTACAATATCCCCGAAGGGCCGGGTTTCCCCCCCTGAGGTCCCCTTGTAAAAAACACTGTGCGGTGACATGTTCTGTTCTAACATAACACTTGTTTACGAATCCCTTGGAAAAAACTTAACGAAGTGCACACGCGCGCGTCGTCGCGCGCGCATGCCGAAATCCTTCAAAAACCTACGGTGCCGGAAGGATTTCGCAATCGAGTTTCCAAAAAAAAACATCCAAAAACACGGGGTTCGCAACATTGCTTTGCTAAAAAAGCTTCCGCGCGAGCTCTTGCGAAATCTTAAGAAAACCATCGGTTTTGCAAGATTTTCACACAATGCTACCAAACGGGCTTCGCGCGCGCGCATGTCGAAATCTGCCGAACGCCCTTGCGCGTGTGCCGTCGCGAGAATCTTCTGCAAAAACAAACGACGTGCAAACGCGCGCGTCGTCGCGCGCGTGCGCCAAAATCCTTCAAAACCCATCGGTTTCGGAAGGATTTCAAAATCGTGTGTCCAAAAAACCTACAAAAAACACAAGCCTTCGCAACACGGATTGTCAACAAAAGCGTGCGCGCGCGCTCTTGCGTCGTCGGCGTCTTCCTTTCTCCCTCGTCGTTGTCGTCGTCGGCGTCGCCGTCCTTCCTCCTTCTTCGTCGTTCGCGTCGTCGCCGTCCTCCCTCCTCCCTCGTCGTTGTCGTCGTTGTCGTCGTTGTCGTCGTCCTCCCTCCTCCCTCGTCGTCGTCTTCGTTGGCGACGTCGTTGTCGTCGTCGTTGTCGTTGTCTTCGTCGTCGTCGTCGGCGTCGTCGTCGTCGGCGTCGTCGTCGTCGTTGTCATCGTCGTCGTCGTCGGCGTCGTCGTCGTCGTCGGTGTCGTCGTTGTCGGGGTCGCTGTCGTCGTCGAAGTCGTCGGACACGTCGTCGGTGTCGTCGTCGTCGGTGTCGGCGGCGCCGTCGTCGTCGTTGTCGCTGTCGTCGTCGGCGTCGGTGTCGTGGCCAAGTGCCATCTGGTACCTACCGTCACGGTCTTGTCTTAAGAGGTCTTGCGACCAAGTTGCGGGTGGGAGGGTGGGATGTTTGCACGAGCAGTGGAGAGGACAGCTTAAGGACGGTCAAAGTGAATTGCACCACATAGGTTCTCCTTTCTAAAATCACAATAGACTCTGCCCCCCCCCCCGGCGTTATCCGCCCCCCTTCGGGTACGTAAATCATATACGATTACGACCACATGTCCATCCGAAATATGAATTTACACTATTCCAGGGGGGGCGGTATCGGTTCCCGGGAGGTTCCCTAATAAAAAAACGATACGCGGGGACATCCTTTGTTCTAACATCACGCTTTTTCGCGAATCCCTTGCAACAGAATTAGACGAAGTGCACACGCGCGCGTCGTCGCGCGCGCATGCCGAAATCCTCCAAAAACCTTCGGTGCCGGAAGGACTTCGCAATCGAGCTTCCCCCCCCAAAAAAACATACAAAACCACAGGGTTTCGCAACACTGATTTGCTAAAAAAGCTTACGCGCGAGATCTTGCGAAATCTTAAGAAAACCATCGGTTTTCAAGATTTTCACGAAATGCTACCAAACGGGCTTCGCGCGCGCATGTCGAAATCTGTCGAACGCCCTTGCGCGTGTGCCGTCGCGAGAATCCCTTGCAAAAAAAAAGACGAAGTGCAGACGCGCGTGTCGTCGCGCGCGTATGCCGACATCCTTCAAAACCCATCGGCTGCGGAAGGAGTTCCACATCGCTTCCAAAAAACTTACCAAAAAAACACAAGGTGTCGCAACACGGATTCTCAACAAAAGCGTGCGCGCGCGCTCTTGCGTCGTCGTCGTCGTCGCCGTCCTCCCTCCTCCCGCGTCGTCGTCGTCGTCGTCGCCTACGTCGTCCTCTGTCTTTCCTCGTGTTCGTCGTCGTCGTCCTCTTTGGCGTCGTGGTCGTTTCCGTCGTCGTTGTCGCCGTGGTCGTCCTTCCTCCTCCTCCCTCGTCGTCGTCGTCGTCCGTCGTCGGCATCTCGTCGTCGTCCCTTCTATTTCGTCGCCGTCGTCGTCGTCGTCGTTGTCGTCTTCCCTCCTCTCTCGTCGTTGTCGTCGTCGGCGTCGCCGTCCTTCGTCCTTCTGTTCGCGTCGTCACCGTCCTCCCTCCTCCCTCGTCGTTGTCGTCGTTGTCGTCGTTGTCGCCGTCGTCGTCCTCCCTCCTCCCTCGGCGTCGTCTTCGTTGGCGACGTTGTCGTCGTCTTCGTCGTCGTCGTTGGCGTCGGCGTCGTCGTCGTCTTCGTCGTCGACGTCGGCGTTGTCGTCGTCGCCGCCGTCGTCGTCGTCGTCGTCGTCGTCGGCGTCGTTGGCGTCGTCGTCGTCGGTGTCGTCGTTGTCGTCGTCGGCGTCGTCGTCGTCGTCGTCGTTGTCATCGTCGTCGTCGTCGTCGGTGTCGTCGTCGTCGTCGGTGTCGTCGTCGTCGTCATCGTTGTCGGCGTCGTCGAAGTCGTCGAAGACGTCGTCGGTGTCGTCGTAGTCGTTGTCGGCGACGTCGTCATCGTCGTTGTCGCTGTCGTCGTCGGCGTCGCTGTCGTTGCCAAGTGCCATTTGGTACCAACCGTCACGGTCTTAAGAGATTTGGCTAACCAAATTGCGGGTGGGTGGGTGGGATGTTTGCGCGAACAGTGGAGTGGACAACTCACTGCGAACAGAAAATGATTGCACCACGTAGACTGTACTGCATAGATTGCAGCGTAAACTGCACTGCCTAGATTGCACCGCGTACATAAATTGCACCGCACCAATTGCATTACACAGGCTGCCGCGCGTAAATTCGCCTTCCTAAAACGAAATCGGTTATACCACCCTCCCCCCCCGGGGTTACAGATCCCCCGGGAACCAAAGCAAAACACATAGGATTCTGACTCAATGCCCATCCTACCTGTAAATTCATATTTGCCCCAGCCAAGCCAATATCGCCCCCCCCCCCCCGCCACCCTCTGCAAAAGAATACAATGCGCGCACACGCGTTCCCCAAACATCAAAAGTTGTTTAAATACCTTGCAAAAAAAGAAAAAAACACGAAACGAAGTGCACACGCGCGCGTCGTCGCGCGCGCATTCCAAAATCATTCAAAAACCTTAAACGTCGGAAAGATTCCAACATCGAGTTTCCAAAAAACCAATAAAAACACAGGGCTTCGCACCACTGATGTTCTAAAACATCTTACACGCCCGGCTTGCAAAAAAACTTAAGAAAAGCATAGGTTATTCAACATTCCAATATATGTATATATATATATGTATATATACACCGAACGGGCTTCGCGCGCGCGCATGTCGACATCGTTCGAACGCCCTTGCGCGCGTGCCGTCGCGAGAATCCTCTGCAAAAAACAAGACGAAGTGCCCGCGCTCGTCGTCGAGCGCGCATGCCGAAATCGTTCAAAAACCTTCTTGGTTTCGGAAAGATTTCAAAATCGTGTCCAAAAAACATACAAACACACATGATTTCGCAACACGGATTTCCAACAAAAGCGTGCGCGCGCGCTTTTGCGTCGTCGTCGTCGTAGTCGCTGTCCTCCCTCCTCCCTCGTCGTCGTCGAAGTCGCCGTCGTCGTCCTCTGTCTTTCCTTGTCGTCGTCGTCGTCCTCTTTGGCGTCGTGGTCGTTTCCGTCGTCGTTGTCGCCGTGGTCGTCCTTTCTCCTCCCTCGTCGTCGTCGTCGTCGTCCGACGTCGGCGTCTCGTTGTCGTCCCTCCTATTTCGTCGCCGTCGTCGTCGTCGTCTTCCCTCCTCCCTCGTCGCTGTCGTCGTCGGCGTCGCCGTCCTCCCTCCTTCGTCGTTGGCGTCGTCGCCGTCCTCCCTCCTCCCTCGTCGTTGTCGACGTTGTCGCCGTCGTCGTCGTCGTCCCTCCCCCCTCGTCGTCGTCGTCTTCGTCGTCGTCGCCATCGTCGTCGTCGTCGTCGCCCTCGTCGTCGGCGTCGTCGTCGTCCTCGTCGTTGGCGTCTTCGTCGTCGCCGTCGTCGTCGTCGTCGTCCTCGTCGTCGGCGTCGTCGTCGTCGTCCTCGTCGTTGGCGTCGTCGTCGCCGTCGGCGTCGGCGTCGTCATCGTCGCCGTCGTCGGCGGCGGCGGCGTTGTCGTCGTCGTCGGTGTCGCCGTCGTCGTCGTCGTCGTCGTCGACGTTGTCGTCGTCGTCGAAGTCGTCGGAGACGTCGTCGTTAACGTAGTCGTCGTCGGCGTCGGTGTCGTTGCCAAGTGCGATTTGGTACCCACCGTCACGGTCTTGAGAAGTCTTGCGACCAAGTTGCGGGTGAGAAGGTGGGATGTTTGCACGAGCAGTGGAGAGGACAGCTTCAAGACAGTCAAAGTGAATTGCGCCACACAGATTGTACCGCATATATTGGTTACATAGTTTGCGCCGCGTAGGTTGCAGCACACCGATTGCACCGCATAGATTGCACCGCGTAGATTGCATTACATAGGTTGCACCGCGTACATTGCACCACATAGACTGCACCGCATAAACTGCAAGAACCTACTGTCTAGGGTCCACGCTGTACGAGTTTCACGAACCCCCATGGTCAACGTACCAGACATGGTGCTTTGCAAGGGCTTAGGATTGCCAGGGCGCAACAGTTGCATTGTTTCGCGGCGTTGGAACCCCAGGAATGGTGTTCTGGCACGATTCAGGATCTCAAGACGCAACAGTCAAGTTGATTCGGGGCGGTAGGACACCGAGATCGGTGTGTTTTGCACGCTTCAGGATCTTCAAACGGATGTCTCCAAACGGAGCACTTCTCTCAGTGGCAATGAACCGTTGTATGGGGCCTGTACAGAGGGAGCTTGACGACAGGATTCATTCCAACATCGTTGATGAGTTTTGGGTTCATACTGGTCCCTCCCCTCCTCCTCCACCTCCTCCTCCTCGTTCCCCTCCCTCTCCTCCCCGTCCTCCTCCCCCTCCTTCTCCTCCCCCCCCTCCCCATGACAGGGACTGGGGGAGTGAGGGAGTGAGGGAGTCAGACGGGACAAAAGAGAGGGAGGAGTCAGGAGGCACAGGGGAAGAACGAAGAGGGTGAGGGGGGACAGAAGGGATGGTTCAGGAGGGAGGGCAGGGAAGAGAGGGACACGAAGGGAAGTGACGGAAAGGGGAGGGAATGGAAGGGGAAGAGAGGGAAAGGAACTGCAGGGAGGGAGGGATGAAGGACGAGCACACCTACCTACGGTGGGCAAGCCATCCTCCCGTCCTGGCACTGGTCGCACGCGGCTGGGCGCCTGGGGTCGTCCGGGTCGGACTCGTCGATCGAGGCGACCTCGTGGAGGAACAGCGCCATCGAGGTGAGGTCGGCATCCTGGTCGTGCTTCCCCAGCTCCTTCAGCAGGCTGTGCTTCACGTTCAGCTCCAGCGTCCCACTCTCCAGCTTCAGCCGCCCTACCAGGTCGGCCCCGATGTCGTCGCCGAAGACGACCCCTGTGACTTTGCCCCCGAGCGCGGTCCTGATGCGCTTTCGGACTGGCTCGAGCTCTGCCTTAATGTCGTCCTTCGTCCTGAAATCCAGCAAAAAATTCACGGCCTGCTGGTTCATACAGCTCACTACCTCCTTTCCCTGATACTCTTTCAGGAACTGGACCGCGTACTCGTCCACAGGGTCGAACATGTAGAGGACCTCATATCCCTCCTTCTTCAGACTTTCTATGTATGGCGATCGCGCGGCATCTCGCTTCGTTCTTCCAGTGATGTAGAGAATATCCGCCGCCGCGCCCCGAGGCACGAGTTGGGGTGCCCTCAGGTGGAGGGTGAAAAAGAGGTGGGCGGGGTATCCTCAGGTCCTTCGAGTCCGCAGTCCTTTGTCCTGAATAACTGCGTATCGAAGGGCCTGGACCTGAAACTGCCAGGTTTCATTGGGCGTGGCGCGCGTGCTCCTGCTGGACTTTTCTGGAATGCCAGAGGGCCCCAAAACGGGCCCAGAGGGCCCCAAGAGGTCCCCAAGACGGTCCAAGAGGGCCCCGAGAAAGACCAAGAACGCTCCACGATGCCCAAGATGGCCGCAAGACGGCCCAAGAGGCCCCAATGCTCCCCAAGAGGGCCCGAAGAACCCCCCAAGAAGGTCCCGAGATACCAGACATTATGTGCCATAGGTTTTTGAAGGATTTTAGCGCTCTCGCCTTCTTAGACTTTCGAAGCTCCAAGACGGCCCAAGAGGCCACCAATACCGCCCCAAGACAGCCACAAGCCCTCAGCCCCCACGATGGCCCAGGAGGGTTCCAAGAGGGGGCCAAAAGAGGCCTCAGAGGGGGAACACGAACGGAAATGTCGAGCCCTCCGCCCCAAGATGGCCCCCCAGGTCCCCAGAAGCCCAGCAGAGGCTCCAGGAAGCCCAGAATCATGGCCCAGAGGTCCCCCAAGAGGCCCACAAAAAAGCCCAAACCGCCTCCGACAGGTTTCCGAAAAGGCCTCCGACGAGATCTCCATAGGCACCCGAAAGCCCTCTGATCTGCAACCAAGGCACGGTGGCTGGATGGGCCAACGGCCAACAGATCCGCGGCCCCGTGTGGCTTGCCACAAGGATGCACGGCGCGTTGGAAATATTTGTCATTGTTTCAAAGATTCCCAAAGATGTCTCGGCCGATCAAGGCAGAGAAAAACAGGAAAACTCGCCTCCAAGACGGCCAAGAGGACGCCTCCAAGAGAGCCCAAGATGGCCCCAAGAGAACCCAAGATGGTCCCAAGACGCATCCAGGGCAAGGCCCTACTAAGACGGCCAAATGTGCCCTGCAGACGGCCCAGGAGGCCCCCAAGACGCTCAAAGAGGGCCCATAAAGGACCTCCACGAGGCAAACATAATTGATGTCCAATCGGTTTTCATTATAGATGTTCCTCGATTACCACTACGAAACGGTGCGTTGATCGTAGTCTGCGGACCTAAAAGCCCCCCTCATGGGGCCAGAGCGCGCCCTGTGACACCTGCCCCAGGTGAAGAAAGGGGACTGCAACCACAAGCTGCCACAAGCTGTTGCGAGGACTGCAAGTACAACACAGTCAGAGAAGGCAACGTGAATGGAAGAAATTGAAGAGCGCCGTGCCAATTCTCTGGCGAAGTCAACGTCTGTCGCCTCCAAGCCAACGTAACGTCTTCACAAATACCACTGACGACAATGATCTATGTCCATGCAGGTGCACATCGAGAAAATAATTAGCCTGACGAAGGACCCAACCATGTGCAGTTGTGAATACCGCAATTGTGAATACCATCTTCACTCGCGCTCCCTATGGGGCCACGAACCGTGTGAGGGGCGTGCCGAAATTCGTCACGGGGTACACAATACGAACAAAGACGGTCGGTCTGAGTGCGAGAGGCTAAGAACGGGTGAGCCTGAGCGCGAGTGAGTCTGATTGTGAATGAGTCTGCGTGCGAATCAGTCTACGTACATAAATGTGGACGTTCCTCCCGAGGATCGCGCCCGCTTCCTTCCCTTTCTTCTCTGCATCTTTGCCTGTGCGCGCCGATGTCCATGGCTGCTGGCGCGGCGCCGCACGGAATCCCCGCGACGCGCGCTGGTCGCCCCGAAGGGGTCCCGGCGACGCGCGCAGGTCGTCCGCTGTGCGCAGCGGGGAGAGCGAGCAGGCTGGCTGATAGCGGGCAAGCCTGTGGCCGCTGGGCAGAGAGACGACGGGGGCGAGCGAGGCTCTGGTCAGAGCGCAGCGCGAAATTCCCGGGACGCGCGCTGGTCGCCCCGAGAGGGTCCCAGCGACGCGCGCAGGTTGCCCGCGGCGCGAAGCCAAACAGTCAGACCGTCGAGAGACGGCGAGGCTCGGGCGGGCCGCTCCTCAGGTCAAGCCTCGCGGATAAACTCGGTGAAGCCCAGCTCCCTGGCGAGGGCCGTCGCCTCCCTTCTGCACCGCCTCGTGCGCGCAGCAAACTGCTCCAGCTGCTTCCGCAAGCCCTCCGGCGGCCCTGCCAGGAAGAACTCGATGCGCGGCGCCCGCATGAGCAGGAGGTCCTCGTGGCGCGTGGCGCGCGAGAGCAGGACGTAGAGCTCCAGCCACCAGTCGCCGTCCTCCTTCTTGCCGTTCCCCACCTCGTGGCGGCCGCAGTCCAGGATCACGCCTGGGCGATGTCGGCCGAGGGAGCAGCGCGCCGGAAAGCCGAAGGCCCAGGGCGAGAGTCCACGAGACCGAGAGAAGGTCTGGCTGCGGACCGCTCGGCCCGAAAGGTTCGGCCGTAGACTGCCCGGCGGCGCCGTTCCCCCGCCCCGTCGCCTTCCCGCATGGTGCGCCCCTGGCACGCCACCGTGGTGATGACCCTGCCGTGCGAAAACGGGAAGCCCGTCCGGGTGACCTTGGAGGTGCGGAAGGTGAACGGCTCCGACGCACGGGGCTCGATGAACACCAGCGGGCCCGTGAGGTCCCCCGTGAGGCTGTCGTCGTGGCGCCTCAGGTCGTCCACGAAGGGCGCGCTCGCGTACTTCTCCATGCGCACCCAGAACCCCAGCGGCAAGTGCTTCAGATAGACCCTCTCTCCCCGTCTCTCTCGGCATTGTCGACTGCGTCCCGATCTCGAGGGTCCACGACGATGTGCACGATCTGGCCCTCGGCGTCCTTGACGAGGCCGTTCTTGAGGTCGAGCGCCTCCAGGAGCCGGATCCGCATGCCGACATGCACCGAGAGCAGTTCGTGCATGCCACCGGTGTTCTTCGGGTTGGCACAGTTCATCATCTTGGCGGCGTCCTTGACATTCATCGTCGGGGCAGACCTGTCGGCGGCCTGCACGAGGAAGAGGGGCTTCTTCAGGACGTCCGCGCCCCGCTGGGAACGCATGTTCATCCACCGCGCCACAGTGTCCCAGTAAGACCCAATCATGTGGCCGTTCTGGAACCTTTCCTCCCGGAGCCGGCGATCATCGGGTTTCAACTGCACGGCGTTCCACGTGGCACGGATGGCCGGCGGGACCTGCTTCCCCGGCTTGCGCAAGAACGCCATGAGATCACGAAGCTTCGGGTCTTTGAAGCGGTTGGACGCCTGGAGCTCGAAGCACAGCGGCGTGTTGCAGAAGAGCTTCATCACGGCCTGGTACTCTGGAGCGAGGTTGATGCCCGCCTTCGCCAGTTCCTCGAAGCTGGAGGTGAGGGACACTTTGCCTCCCGTCGGCTTCAGCTGCAAGAAGTCTCCCAAGTGGATCACGATCGGCATCCGGCCGAAGGCTCCGCCGACCTGGTCGTACTCCCGCTCCTCCGCGCCCCACTCGGCCTTGCGTCCCAGGTAGGGCCAGAAGGCGAGCATGTTGTACAAGTTGGGCGAGATCATGCTCACCTCCTCCAGGATCAAGCACCTGACCGCCTCCCACGTGTCCTGTAGCGCTTTCAGCTTGCCCCCCGCGGGTATGTCCTTGTTCCTGAAGGACTGCACTCCTATGACTCCCGCTCGGTGGCAACTGACGGCCTTATGAGCGCCCGTGGAGATGTTCGCGGCCTGCGACCACTTCGCGCAGACTATCTGCGTGGACTTCGCCTTGCCCGGTTCCACAGGGAACAGTGCGTCCATGGCCGGCAGCACGATCTCCTGCACCATGGCGGTCTTCCCGCTGCCGCCCTGGCCGAGGAGCAGGAACTGGAACGTCTTCCGCTTGGCGTGCTTGGCCATGCTGCCGTCCTCGATCTTCTGCTCCTCGTCCCACACCACGTTGCAGGCGTTCGCGAACGCCGTGACGAACAGGGCCTGGTCTGGCTTCAGAGGGCGGGGCTCCTGCCGCCCCGTTCTCGGGTTGACCACGCCGTCCTCGAACTTTGTGACGAGGAGCTTGACGAAGTCGCTGGGCCGCTGCATCTCCTCCGAAGGCTCCCACCGTGCCTGCGCCGCCTCGGCTGGCATCGCGCCAGCGGCCGCTGCGCCGACGTCGTCCGGCGCGGGTGCGTCGGCCACGGGCACGTCCGCATCCATCGTGCCTCCCTTGGCGAACCTTTTCCGCTGGGTCTCCACCAAGCTCTTCAGCTCGTCTGCGTCGAGGTCGCGCAGGGCCCTGAACGGAGCGAGGACGTTGTCCTTCAGGGCGCGGGCAGCGCGCCGCGATGCGTCGGCGTCAGTCGGCCCGGGCAGCGCGCCGTTCTCCATCATCGTAGCGGCCTTCTTGAGTTCCTTCAACCAGGCCTGCGTGCGCTCGCCGGCGTCGAAGCGCAAGATCTGCCCTAGCGTCTCGGGGTCGAAGTGATGCTCCAGTGCCGTGTTGGCGCCCAGCTTCGCGAGGCCTTCCTGAGCACGGATGCCCTGGGCCTCCACCTGCGCGGCGCCCGCGCCCGAGTCCTCGGCGCCCTCCCGGAACACGGGGGCCTCGGCGACCTGCACGTCGTCCTTCTGCGGCCTCTTCGGCTTCGAAGCCCTCGCCTTGGAGATGCCGTCGAAGTTGGCCGCGGTCTTCGTGCTCTCCAGGGCCAGGTACTCCTGCGCCGTCAGCATACTGTCCAGCCAGTTGCCCAGCTCCGTGCACTGGGCGCACTGGCAAGGAGGCTGCACGTCCTCGCCGCGGTCGCTGCGCTTCTCGCGCAGCGCGGCCTCGACCTCCTGCGTGTTCCAGATGCTGGGAGTTGCCCACGACCCCACGTCATTCTTGAGGCACTTCGCCCGCGCCGTCTTCGCCAGCTGCTCCTGGGTGGTGGCGAACGACTCCCAGCCGCGCTGGAACGGGCCCGAGACGCCCTCCCCCGCCGGCTGCGCCGGCCACTCCGGCTCGCCCTCCGGCGCCGCGCACAGGTGCTCGTACGCGCGGAGGTAGCGCAGCTCCTTCGTGTCGTTGGGCCCGTCGGCGTCCGGCAGGTGCACCGGTCGCAGCAGCACGGACTTCATGAGGTAGTGCGTCTCCACGTTCGACTCCGCGCTCACGAACTGGAAGCCGTCCGGCTTCGGGATGCGCGGCTCGGCGGCCAGCCTCTGCGTCCAGTTCCGCGCCGCCGAGTAGGACGAGTCGAAGGCGATGTCCACGTGCAGGGCGCGCCCCCCGCTGCCCTCGGGCTCCAAATCCCCGGCCGGAAGGGCGTGCAACGGCAGTTCCACGCGGTGCACCCAGATGCTGTAGACGTACAAGCTCATGTCTCGGACAATAGGGTGATCTCCGCGATGCATCCAGTCGTCGTGCTGGCTCAACACGGCGCCCCTGAACTTGCCCTGCGCGAGGCCCTCGACGGTCGGCCCCGGTGCATCGGGCTGCTCTTCTTCCTCGCCTTCCCGCATCTTGTTCAACGCCTTAGTCACGTCGCGCAGCGAGCCGCCGCTGGCGTTCGCAATCTGGAACGCCTGGTGCGCGTACTCGATCGTGTCGAACTCCTCGCCGTCGGGGCTGACGTACACTGTCTCGCCCTCGCGCTGCACCTCGCTCCACCCCGGCATCGCGACCTGCTGTCCAGTGCCGGGTACCGCGTACGTGATCGAGGCGGCGGGTGGGCTTTCCGCGGCGTCGGCGTGGCCGTGCCGCCTGCGCCAGGACTCAGCGGCGAGGTAGATGGACTTCCGCATGAACACCTTCCAGCAGCGGTGCGTCATGAAGGAGAGGTGCCCGAAGAGCATGGGGAAGACCATCTCGCAGCCGCTCTTCCAGGAGGCCCTGCGGAAGCAGGTCTCGAAGCGGGACAACACCTGCAGCGTGCGCTTGAAATCCTCCTTGCGCTGCGCTTGTGAAAGCCTTCGGTGGAGCTCCCTATGGTGCCACGAAACGCTGTCCTGGGTGGGGGAGACGCATGCGAACACCCCTATTGGGACCTTCGGTGGAGCTCCCCATGGGGCCACGAAGCGCTGTCCTGGGTGGGGGAGACGCATGCGAACACCCCCAGTGGGACCTTCGGTGGAGCTCCCCATGGGGCCACGAAACGTTGTCCTGGGTGGGGGAGACGCATGCGAACACCCCTACTGGGACCTTAGGTGGAGCTCCCTATGGGGCCACGAAACGCTGTCCTGGGTGGGGGAGACGCATGCGAACACCCCCACTTGGGCCTTCGGTGGAGCTCCCTATGGGGCCACGAAACGCTGTCCTGGGTGGGGGAGACGCATGCGAACACCCTTATTGGGACCTTCGGTGGAGCTCCCGATGGGGCCACGAAACGCTGTCCTGGGTGGGGGAGACGCATGCGAACACCCCTACTGGGACCTTCGGTGGAGCTCCCTATGGGGCCACGAAACGCTGTCCTGCGTGGGGGAGACGCATGCGAACACCCCTATTGGGACCTTCGGTGGAGCTCCCTACGGGGCCACGAAACAGTGTCCTGGGTGGGGGAGACGCATGCGAACACCCCCACTTGGGCCTTCGGTGGAGCTCCCTATGGGGCCACGAAACGCTGTCCTGGGTGGGGGAGACGCATGCGAACACCCCCAGTGGGACCTTCGGTGGAGCTCCCTATGGGGCCACGAAACGCTGTCCTGGGTGGGGGAGACGCATGCGAACACCCCTACTGGGACCTTCGGTGGAGCTCCCTATGTATGGGGCCACGAAACGCTGTCCTGCGTGGGGGAGACGCATGCGAACACCCCTATTGGGACCTTCAGTGGAGCTCCCTATGGGGCCACGAAACGCTGTCCTGGGTGGGGGAGACGCATGCGAACGCCCCCAGTGGGACCTTCGGTGGAGCTCCCTATGGGGCCACGAAACGTGTGAGGGGTGTGACGACATGGGCGGTGGGGACGATGATGAAGACGATGATGAGGATGAGGATGTGGATGAGGATGATGCTGCAGATGATCATTCTGACGGAAGAGAGAAGAGGAGGGGGAGGAGGGAGGAGGGGGAGGAGGAAGGAGGAGAGGAACGCGGGGCACCGTCTCTTCAAAACGAGGACCCAACACCACAGGATGGTTGGGAAAAACACAATCACAAAATGCCACAGCATAGAGCATGACATGGCGGAATAACAAGTAGATGTCGCGTTCTCGCATTTTCCCTCCAAGATGGCCCAATAAGCTCCAAGATCGCCCCAAGGACTCCCCAAAGGCCCGCAAGACGGCCCAAAAGGGCCCCCAAACGGCCCCTAGACCACCCCGTAGAACTCCCCAACTGCCCTGAAGCACCCAAAAACGGACCCACGATTGCACAGCAAGGGGCACAAGACGGCCTCCAAAGGCTAAGAGGTCCTTCAATAGCCCCCAAAAGGCTCCGGATGTGCGTGCGCCACCAAGGAGGCCCCCCAGAGGCCTGTCAGAGGCCCCCAAGGAGGCACCCAGGAAGCCGGCATGAGGCCCTTCAGACGCACCCTCATCATCCTCCATCCCTTCTGCTTATGGATAACGTTTCCCTGTCGCAAACCGAAACGCGTCGGTGGGGCGGGCCAGACGTTTTGCCTGAGACACCCTCGCCACTTATGACCCGTTAGCTTACACATTGCTACAGGTTCACGGATGGAGGATGGGTGGTTTTCAAAATGTGGCTCTCGCTTTAACGCCGCGGACATACAAGCTCAAATATTCCTACTGATGGAAACGGGCCGTTTTCAAAATGTGGCTCTATTCGAGGCGCCGCGAACATTCGTCGCAGAAGTTTGCAAGAGATTCATGGGTGAACCCAACAAACCACCCTAATAGTAGCTAAGATGAAGGGGCGGGTGAACTCCTGAAACGTAGACTTGTGAGAACGACGTCATCACAATTTTCGGTACGACTACGGAGTTGATGTGCTAATGAGAGTGACGGTCGTAATGACGGCATGGTGACATGAACACGCTTGGAACAGAATTTGGAACCCAGCGACCCCACTCCTGGCAGCTGGAATGGTGAGAAACCTATGGCTCTGACTGCCTGGATCTAGAACAGCCGGAACGGTGAGAACCCGATGCCCCTGCCACAATTTCTGGACCTGCGACGGCTGAAATCGAGCCAGAACACAGTAGTGAGCCTAATGTCTGGACCTGCGAGGGCCGAAACCGAGCGAGAACATCATAATGAGCCGCATAGGAACATACGTAGAACACATGCGCTTCGATTTCAAGAGTAGGGCAGCCACCCTAGGGAGTCTCACTTATGAGCCAAATTGATCCGGAACACCACACTTAGTCTGATGTCTGAGTCTGCGAACGCCGAACACCACAGCAAATCTCATTGCTGATTCGGATCCGAAGCGAAGTAAACATGGAACGGCGCCTAGGAGGAGGAGGGAGCAATTGAAACAGCGCCTAGGAGGAGGAGGGAGCGAGCGGGGACTTGCGTGAGGTAGAGAGCTCCTGGAGGGGGGGGGAAGGGCGCCCTCCTGTTGCGTGCACCCCCCTCCGCAGGGCGCAATTCTTTCGATGGAAAATATAAATCGGACCCGCGCTAACAATCGCCTGACAGGATGCAAGGCTGTCAGGCGCTCAGGCAAGATCGCAAGGGGTTGCCAGGCAAGAACGCAAGGTTGCCTGGGGCAAATTGCCCGGGATTGCCACGCGGGTCCACTGTAGAAAGCGTCCCCTTATCCACCCCCCACCCCCGTGACCTGAGTGCACCACCCAGGCCGACGGGGGACGTCATAGGATTTCGATGAGGGGGGGCGAAAAGAGAGAGGAGGAAGAAAGAAGAGAGGGAGCAGCCAGAGGAGGCCCCGGCCAGGCGTGTGAGTCAACCAACCAGCGCGAAGCGCGGCACATGTAAAACACATGCGATTCGAGGAACAGGAGAAGAGCAATCTACAGGAACATACGTAAAATCACCAGGTTTCGAACCCCAGGAAAGGAGCAACCAGTAGGTACATATGTAAAACACATAGGGTTCGAGCCCCAGGACAGGGGCAAAATACAGGAACAGATGTAAAACACATCGGATCCGAGCCAGAGTAGAAGGGCAAATGAACGGAGCATGCGTAAAACACACGGCATTCGAGCCCCAGGAAAGGGGCAATCTATAAGTGCAGATGTAAAACACATAGGGTTCGCGCCCTAGGAAAAAGGCAATATTTAGGAACATTTGTAAAACATCGGATTCGAGCCCCATGAAACGGGCAATCGATAGGAACACATGGAAAACACATAGAAGTCGAGCCCCAGGAGAAGGGCAATCGGTAGTAACAGTTGGAAATTTGCAAATGTTCTGGGAAATCTATAAAGACATAAGACTGGGGCCACAGGAAAGGAACAATCGATAGGAACACACGTGCAATATATAGGATTCAACCATGAAGCGGGCAATATGTAGGAACATGTGTGAAACACATAGGGCTCGAGCCCGAGGAAACGGCAACCTGTAGATTCAAATGTAAGACACATAGGGCTCGAGCCCCAGGAAAGGGGCAATTTATAGGAACAGACACAACACACATATACAGCCCCAGGCATGGGGCAATCCATAGGAACAGATATAAGAGAGAGCGCGCCCGCAGGGCCGGAGCAAAGGGGGGGGTCTCCCCTTAGCTACCCCCCCCTCCCTTGGACCTCCCCTGCCCGAAGCCCCCCCCCCTCTCCCCCCCCTTTGGTCCGCCCCGGGGAAGCTACCACCCCCTCCCCCCCTTTCCGCCTCTGGAAGCTACCCTGGACCCCTCCCCTGCCGGAAGCCCCCCCCCCCCTCCCCTCCTCGCCGTCCGGAAGCTACCCCCCCTACCCTTCGCCCTCCGGAAGCTACCCCACCCCCCCTCTTCCCCTGTGCGAAAAGGGAGAGAGGGGCCCCCTTGTCGTCGCCGCCCGAAGCCCCCCCCCCCCTCGGCCTCCGGAAACTGACCCCCCCTCTCCTTTCCGAAAGGGAAGGGGGGGCTCAGCTACCTCCCCCCTCTCTTGGACCCCCGTGCCAGACGCCCCCCCCCCCCCTCTCCCCCCCTTTTGTCCAGTCCGCGGGAGCGCCCCCCGCCCATCCTCTGGAACCTCTAACGCTGACACCCCCAAACAACTGCCGCTACGACCCGCACCCACACACCCTATCCCAGGCACCTTACCATGCACACCTCACCCTCAACCCTCCTGCTTGTACCCCCGCCCAAACGCCCACCCACCCCGCACGAACGCACGGAACCGAACTCCCTCGCCCCTAGAAAACGAGAAAACGAGAAAACGAACCAGTGTCCGAGAAAACAAGACCACGACCCAGGGGCCGAGCAAACAAAACAGCGAGAAAACGAACCAGGGTCCGAGAAACCGAGATCACGACCAAGGGGACGAGAAAACGAGAAACCAAGAAAACAAAGCAGGGCCCGAGAAAACGAGAAAACAAAGCAGGGTCACGACCCAGGTGCCGAGACAACGAGAAACAAGAAAACGACACAGGGTCTGAGAAACCGACACCACGACCCAGGGGCCGAGACAACGAGAAATCGAAACAACGAACCAGGATCCGAGAAACGAGACCACGACCCAGGCACCGAGAAAACGAGAAAACGAGAACACGAACCAGGGGCCGAGAAAACGGTTACACGACCCAGGGACCGAGAGAACTAGAAACCGAGACCACGACACAGGGGCAGAGAAACCGAGACCACGACCCAGGGGCCGAAAAAGCAAGAAAACGAGAAAACTAACCAAGGTCATAGAAAACGAAAGCACGACCCATGAGCCGAGAAAACGAGACAACGAACATTACCCTGGCGACGTACCCAACACCTGCGCAGTGCAAGGCAGGAGTAGCTTAGGAGATTTGATGAGAGGGCGACGACGTGACATGGACGCATATACTCCTGCGAGCGGCATCCGGGAGGTTCGCAGGTCCCCGATCAAGGGAAAAAGCGTGGTAGAGATGAATGACTAAGTGCACACCTGAGTCACGAAGGCAAGGTATAAATGGAGAAAGCGGGCGACGGGCTTGTCCCGCTCAGGTCTGCGCGGTGCCTCACTCCGCTGGACCCACCAGCAGCCCTCAAAAGTGGCGACAATATCGCCGATCGCAGCCCCCCAGGGACGGCGAGGTCCCGCTCAGGTCTGCGCGGTGCCTCACTCCGCTGGACCCACCAGCAGCCCTCGAAAGTGGCGACAGTGTCGCAGAGCGAAGCCCCCAGGGACGGCGAGGTCCCGCTCAGGTCTGCGCGGTACCTCACTCCGCTGGACCCTCCAGCAGCCCTCGAAATTGGCGACAATGTCGCAGATCGCAAGCCCCAAAGTACGGCGTGGTCCCGCTCAAGTCTGCGCGGTGCCTCACTCCGCTGGACCCACCAGCAGCCCTCGAAAGTGGCGACAATGTCGCAGATCGCAGGCCCCAAAGTACGGCGTGGTCCCGCTCAAGTCTGCGCGGTGCCTCACTCCGCTGTACCCGCCAGCAGCC
>CAUYUJ010016454.1:237024-247024 GCA_963575745.1 Prorocentrum cordatum | reverse complement strand
AGTGCTAAGATGAACTAAGTTGTACTTAGTTTAACTTCGATGATTTAAACTGAACTAAGATGATAGAACTTAACTTGTAATAACTAGGATAACTCCTCAACCTCGCACAACGAAGGAACGGTAGCAAACTGAGTGTAGTTCGGTGAAGTTTGTTGAAGTTAGCGGGGAAGTTAAGGGAAGTTGGGGGAAATTGGGGGGAGCTCAGTTTCCCAACCATCCTGTGGTGTTGGGTCCCCGCTTTGAAGAGACAGCGCCCCGCGTCTCCTCGTTTCTTCCTCCTCCCCCTCCCCCGCTCCTCCCCCTGTGGGGGGCCGTGCAGCGGCATCGCGACTTGGGGAGGGCTCGGGATTAGCGCTTGCGCTTGATGTGTGCACATACTGCTATAGATACACAGAGATAGACACATGTTTGCATGTACTGTATGTGTATGTATGTATGCACGTATGTATGCATGTATGTAGTTGTGCATATATGTATGTAGGTGTATAGACGCGGAATCGCCGCCAGCTCGAAAACGGGAGTTGAGCAAATGACTTTGGTTGAACATGTCCCTGTGCGCCGCTCCCTCGGCCAGACGGGAATTCTATGAGAGCAGGAGCTCTGTCAACGCAACTGCTTGTTCGGGGAACCAACGACCCCGAAAACAACCCGGACATCGCATACGCCCCTACTAGAACCCGCACAACCTCAGGACAAGGCACAAGGCCGCTGGGAGCCCAAAGGTGCGAGCTTCTCTCCAGCGTAACGGGCCACACAACCTCTCCCGCGGCAGCTCGGATCCCACAATTGCGAGGACGTCTCAAGCGGAACGACCCGGACCACGTCGCAAAAAACAGCTCGGTAAAACAAGATGGAGGACATCTCCAACGAACCCCCCCTTCCAAAGAGAGGAGGGGGGGTAGCTTGAGCTTGCGAAGCACCCCTCACCCTTGCGAAGGAAAGCCCGGGCTAACCTTCCGCTCCGAAAAAGAGGCGGGGGGTCAGCTTGCAAGCCTCCCCCCCTTGCAATGCACCCACCTCTGGCGCACAGAAGGGAGGAGGGGGGAGCTTCGGAAGCCCCCCCCCCTGGAAGAAGGAGCCCAGGCTTACCCCAGGCCCCGAAACAAAGGAAGGGGGGAGGGTAGTTTCTGAGGGGAGGGGGGGGGGAAGCCCCCCCTCACTTCAGCTAGGGCCCCCCAAGCTTGATAACGCAGAACAGAGGAAGGGGAGAGGGGGTTAGCTTCGGAAGCCCGCCCCCTTTTCCGAAGGGAGGGGGGGTAGCTTTAGGCTGGGCCCCCCTTTTCTTATTCCTGGCCCTGCCGGCGCGCTCTTTCAAATGTAAAATACATCGAATTCGAGCCAGAGTAGAGGGGAAAATTATAGGAGCATGCTCAAACCACACGGTATTCGGCCCCAGGAGACGAGCATGTCAGCTGAAGCCGAACCAAAACACAACAGCGAGTCGCAAGTCTGATCCATATCGAGCCAGAACACCATGCTGAGCGCTGCCTGGCCGTGAAATCGAACCAGAACACCATAGCGAGCGCTGCTGGACCGCGTTGCCGGGCCGCTGTCGGACCCGGGAGACTCCTCCCCCTGGCCCCCCCTCATGTGGAGATTCTGGAGCGAGGAAACCCTTGATCAGCCTTAGCACCGCGCACGAATGTCTTAAAAGTGAACCAGACTTTCACAGATGGAGCTCGTCTCCTGTTCAAAATGTGGCTCTCGCCTTAGCGCTACGCACATCCGCTTTGAGAGATTGCAGAAGTTATCAATAGTCTTATGGCCTATGTAACCAGCAATGGTGTTTCGGCACCATTTAGGGTTCTCAGTGCGCAGCAGACACATTGATTCGCTGAGTTGAGTTCCCAGGAACCGCGTTCTGGCACGATTCAGGGTCGCCAAGGCGCAACAGTAACGTTGATTCGCGGCGTTGAAGTCCCACGAATTGTGCTCTGGCACGGCTCAGGATTTTCAAATGGTTGTCTTCCAACGGAACGCTTCCTTCAGTGAAAACGACTCCTTGTAGGGAGCTGTGAAGGCGGAACTTGGAGGGAGGGTTGATTGCAACCTCGTTGATGCGTCTTGGATTTATTTATACTGGTCATCCTCCACCTCCTCCTCCTCCTCCTCCTCCTGTTCCTCCCCCTCCGCCTTCCTCTTCCTCTCCCACATGTTCCCCGAAGAGATTCCATACGGCTGGAAGAGCACGTAGTCCAACAGCTTGGCCAGGCTTCGGGCCAACGTTTGGCCGCGTGAACGTTTCGAAAATGCAGGGGGGCGGCGGTGATTTGGTGTGAGCGTCTTCGATCCGCCGCCCCCTGTGGTTTGCACAGTGGCGCACGGCGTGCCAATTTTTTGAATGGGCGTGGTTCTTGTAAAGGTTCCCAGTAAGGTCTCGGCCGATCGTGGCGGCCATCCGAGGGCCGCCCAAACATGAGAAAACTCGCCTCCAAGACTGCCAAGATGGCCGAAGATCTCTCCACGATGCCTCCAAGACGGCTACGATAGCCCCGAGAGGACCCAAGATGGCCCCAAGATGTCTCCAAGACGAGCTGATGTGCACCAAAGACGGCCCAAGATGGCCTAAAGATGGCCCAAGATGGCCGAAGAGGCCCCCAAGAGGTCACCAAGATGGCCCCAGAGACCGCCAGGAGGATCTCCAGGAAGGCCTGAAGATGCCAAAATCATTGCTTGTCCTTAGGTGTTGGAAGGAATGTGGTATCTGCTCCTTTTCGACTTTCCGACGGTCCAAGACGGCCCACCAAGATGGCCCAAACGGCGCCCAAGAGGCCTCCAAGATGCCCCCCTGACGGCCCAAGATTCCCCAGGGACAGCCCCAAGAGGGCCACAAGAGGGCCCAGGAGACCTCCAAGACGCCCAACATGGCATCCAAGACGGCCCTGAAGCGTCCCAAGGCCCCAAGTCGGCTCAAAGAGGTCCCCAAGACGGCGTCAGACGCGCCAGGAATACGCAAGACAGGCGGAAATTGCACAACGCCTGCCCCCAAGAGGCTCAGGGAAGCCTCCAAGAGGCCTCAAGGAGGAGCCCAGGAGGCGCGAAGAGTGCCCCAAAAGCTCCCAAGAGGCCTCCTCCTCCGTGTTCGTCCTTTCTCCTCCCTCTCGCGCTCTTCCTCCTCCTCCCCAATATGTTTCCCGACGGGCTCCCACAACGTCTGGGGGAGCACACGGTCCGATAGCGTGGCCGGGCTCTGGCCATAATGTTCGGCCACATAGGCGCTTCCAAAAGGCTGGGGGCGGCCGTGATTCGCCGTGGGCGTCTTCGATCCGCCGCTCCCTGTGTGTATCCTAGTAGCGCTTGGAGCGCTGAACACTTTACTAGTTTGAACCCGCCCAAAATGTTCCCACTGGCCTTCGGTCTGACCCGCCATCCATACGCAAAATATGGGAGGCGAGGATCTGTCCGCCCAAGATGGCCCCAAGAAAGCTCCAGGATCGCCAAGAAGACCTCAAAGACGCTCTCACGATTGCCAAGGTGGCACCAAGAAAGCCTAAGATGGCCACAACATGTCTCCCAAAGAACACAAAATGGACCCAATACGGCCAAAGATGGACTCAACACGGCCCAGGAGGCCCCAAAGACTCCCAAAGAGGGCTCCCATAGGACCTGCAAGAGCCCAAATCATCGAGTTCGCTTGCCATTTCGGGTTCGCAGTGTTTGATTCTCGAGAGCCAAAGGCGGCGCCAGGGGCCCCAAGATAGCCCCCAAATCGCCCATAAGCCTCCAAAAGGGCCCCGAGGCGGTCCAAAAGGGCACAAGACGGCCCACGAGGCCCCCAAAACTGCTCCAAAAGGGCCCTAGAAGACCTCCAAGGAACCCGAAAGCGTCCAAAGAGGACCCCAAGACGGCCCAGAGAGCCCCCCCACAACGGCCACCGAGGCCCCCAAGATGACCCCAACAGGCCCCCAAGAGGCCCCAGGAAGCCCCTAGGAGGTCCCAAGATGGCTCCGAAAGATATCCCTCTCCTCCTCCTCCTCCTCCTCCTCCTCCTCCTCCACCTCTTCCTCTTCCTCCTCCTCCTCCTCCTCCTCCTCCTCCACTATCACTTAGTGATCTGACATTCCCATTCCCATTCTCCTCCTCCTCCTCCTCCTCCTCCTCCTCCTCCTCCTCCTCCTCCTCCTCCTCCTTTCCTGTTCCTTATGAATAACTCCTCCTTGTCGCGTCCAAAGGCCAGTCGAAAGGGCGGGCCGGGCGCTCCGCATGAGGCATCCTCACAACATATGACCCTGAAGCTGAACAAATGGCAGCAGTTTCACAGATGGGGGGCGGGTGGTTTTCAAAATGTGGCTCTTTCTCAGCGCCGCGCACAGTCGCGCAAAGTGGAACGGATTAAGGGCGGGTCCTTTTCCAAACTGTGGCTCTCGAACTAGCGACGCGCACATTCGTCTTAAACATGTGTAAGAGCTTCACGCATTGAGGGCGAGTGATTTTCAAAACGCGGCCCTCGCCTTAGCGCCACACACACACTCGTCTTACACGCTTGCAAGAGCTTCACATATTTAGGGCGGGTGGTTTTCAACATGTGGCTCTCACCTCAGCGCCGTACCCATTCGTTCGGAAATCTGCAACAATTTCACGGATTGGGGGCGGGCTGTCTTCAAAATGTGGCTCTCGCCATAGCGCCGCGCACACACGTTTTTTATGCAAGAAAATCACGGCGTGTTCAACATGTGGCTCTCGCATGAGAACTGCACCCATTCGCTTCAGACATGTGTAAGAGCTTCACGGATGAAGGGCGGTTCCTTCTCAAAGTGCGGCCCTCGCCTTATAGCCGCGCACACTCGTCTTAAACATGTGCAAGAGCTTCACGGATTCCCATGGTCAACGCGCCAGATATGGAGTTGTGGAAGACTCTGGATTGTGAGGGCGCAAAAATTACGTTGATTCGCGGTGTTGAATCCCCAGGAATGGTGTTCATGTTGGTTCGTGGCTTTGGAGTCCCGAGCATAATGCTTTGGCACGCTTCAGGGTCTTCAAACGGTTGTCTCCCATCGAAACTGTTCCCTCAGTGGTAATGAACCCTGGTAGGGGCCTATGAAGAGGAAGCTTGGAGGGAGGGTTTATTCCAACATCGTTGATCAGTTTACACTGGTCCTCCTCCCTTTCCTTCTCCTCATCTTCCCACCTTGCTCGGTTTAGCCGTGTCTGAGCCCATAGCCGCAGAGAGCGTGCTGTACTTATTGTTCGCTCTCTGGATATTGCGACGGCGTTGCTTGGTACTGTTGCTTACGTTGCCTCTCGCACTGGCCTCACTCTGATCGACAAGGCATGGGGGCGACTTGGGGCGAAGAGCCATTATGCCGCGACGTCCTCATCTCTCTCATGACCATCTGGGTGTGGGAATTGAAGATAGGTGCTGGGTGCTGAAGAATTGGAGCTCCGCGTAGAGCGCCTGAGATAGTACCAATATGCGTCCAAGACCTCCAGGATCTTCATCCGGTGGATATGCACAGCATTTGGCAAAATTGCTGTGCGTGCGGTGGTGGAAGCTGGCGGAGGCTTCTACCCGACGCCAATTCGCGGGCACGTCCAGTGTCACAGTGATTTGCCGAGGTCGCTGATATCTGCGTGGCTGAGACTGCCAGGGTGTTCTTCGATCCTGAGATGGCCGAAAGACTACAAGCAGTGTATGTTCAAATGCTGCGATCTGCTAGTCATACGGTTGCGATCCCGCCTCCAGGAACACAGATGCCAGGTGGTGGGACAGTTTCAGCGTTACCAGCCGCAGCGTCCACGGAGGAGCCGATGTGTTGCTGCGATCTTTTGAACTCCAATGGGGACAAGTGCGGCCAAGGGGGTACTTATATCGGTGCCTCGGAGGCCTATCTGTTTCAGACTTCTTTGGGAGGACATGTAATAATCCCGTTGGCGCCTAAGCCTACTGTAACGAACTAGTGCTGTGTATGTCGTCACGTTTTTGCTTCCCGCGCGAATGCAAGAGAGCATCTGGCGAGTTCTGTTCGCAGAGGTGTCTGCACTGGGTCTGGAACAATGTTTCAACGAATCGTTATCATCTCTGATGGCCTCTCTTGTCCGCAATGCGATTACGATGAGTTATCTGGTCTCGATAATTTGCATCGCCATTTACACCATTGCCATTTAGCCAATCTGCGTTTCAACGACAAACAATATACCCACACTTCTTCCACAATGTTCTGCCGTACGTGACGCTTTGCTGCCTGTGATGCGGCTGCAAATTATCGCCCCGACGCGCAGTGGTTACAAAGACTTCCTGCAGACACCGAAGGGAAAATCGATGGACAAGCGTCAGCTACGAGAAGGCCACCAAGGGCAAAACGGGCCTTAAGAGCGGGATTCCGTGCCAGCACGCCCTGATAGCGGAGCTTCTGACGACCCAGACCCACTTCAACGACCAGGACAAGGAGCACCAAATCATCGAGGAGACGCTGACGAGGTTCATGGAGCCGGACAAACTCGGGAGAATCGTGGATATCGCTTCCGGTACCGTCTTTGAGACGACCTCCCCACGGGATTCCAGGAGGCGGTGGGCATCGTGGCCAAGATTTGGGAGGGCGCCAGCGGCGATGAGATTCTCGGGCCAGCCCTTGCGAACAAGCGCGAGCGCAACCTCCAGGAGCGCATCAAGCGCATGGAGGATTGACCGCACGCGTGCGTAAACTGGCTCGGTGCAGTGCGGTCGCCCAGTTTGGTTGTTGCTTGCCTTCGTGGATTCGCATTAGTGTACCTGGTCTGTGGGGGGGACCTCTGCGCGTGTCGCCCGCCAGCAGGTAAGGATTTCTTGTCCTACTAAATACAATTGACCGCGTCGCTCACGATGCATCAGATTGATAGCCGGGCTGCCCCACCGCGTCGTTTCATATTTTCCCTTACTCAGGCCAAAGAGGCGCCCCTGGAGTGTGTCCCTCCATCTTCTCCTCCTCCTCCTCCAACTCCTCCTCCTCCTCCTCCTCCACCTCCTCCTCCTTCCTCTCCTCGTCCTCCTCCTCCTCCTCCTTCGTCTCCTCCTCCTCCTCCTCCTCCTCCTCCTCCTCAGCATCATAAGTAGCATCATCAGCAGCAGCACCTCTCTTCCTCCCGTTCTCCCACAAGCTTTCCACCAAGGGTTGCCACAACGGCTGGGAAAACACGTAGCCCAATAGCTTCGTAAAAATTCGGCCCACCGTTTGTCACATAGGCGCTTCCAAGAGGTAAGAGGGGGCGGTGGTTCGCGGTAGGCGTCTCCGATAATTCTGCCCTGGCTTCATGCGGCTGACGTACTCGTCGAGAGAAACCAGATCGTCGCCTGATTTGGACGAGAAGTACCGGAGCAGGGGTATAATCTGCGGGCGATTACCGTGGTCTTCGTAAATGCCCAGCTTCAAGCACTGGCCGAAGGAGTCGTGGAAAGATCTGTATCGTTCCTTGTCTGCTGCTATGTCGTTGAACATCTGGAACGCAAACTTTTCCAGGCCCCTCTTGATGTGTTTCAAGATCTCGTTCTGCTGCAGCTTTTCTCTGCTGATATTCAAGGGCATGTCGTCGCTGTCGACTATACCCTTGATAAAGCCCATCCACTTCGGGATCAAATCATTGAATTCCTTAATGAAAACCCGGCGTACGTACAGCCGGATGCTGAAACGTTCGGCCATCTTTCCCATGTCGAACATGTCCTTCGGGGCTGAGCGTGGGCAGTAGAGAAGCGCCTTGTACTCGACCTGGCCTGTCTGTATGACATGCTTCACAGCGAGGTGGTCCTCCCCTTCCTGCCCCGCTCCCACTCCGCCCAGGCCTGCTCCTCCTCCTCCTCCTCCTTCTCCTCTTCCTCCTCCTCCTCCTCCTCCTCCTCCTCCTCCTCCGTTCTCCCTCCATCTCTCTCCTCCTCCTCCTTCCTCCCTCCTCCCTCCTCCTCCTCTTCCTCCTCCTCCTCCTCCATACTCCTCTCCTCCTCTCCTCCTCCCTCCTCCTCCTCCTCCTCCTCCTCTCATCATCATCATATCATCATCATCATCGTCATCATCATCATCATCATCATCATCATCATCATCATCATCATCATCATCATCATCATCATCATCATCATCATCATCATCATCATCATCATCATCATCATCATCATCATCATCATCATCATCATCATCAGCATCATCATCAGCATCATCAGCAGCAGCATCCTCATCAGTATCATCATCATCAGCATCATCATCCTCATCCTCATCATCATCACCACCACCACCGCCATCATCATCATCAGCATCATCATCATCGTCAGCATCATCAGTCTCGGCATCATCCACCTCCTCCCCCTCATCATCATCGTCATCATCATCACCCGAATCATCATCATTAACATCATCATCATCATCGTCATCATCATCATCATCATCAGCAGCAGCATCGTCATTATTCTCATCATCACCATCATCATCAGCAGCATCATTATCATCCTCTTACCCTTTCCTCTCCTCCCCTGCTTTGATGATGCTCAACCCCCCTCCATTTCATCACCGCCCCTTGACCTTGCCTCCGAAGCCCTCCGTTCCAATCGGATTCCTCCTCCTCCTCCCCATCATCATCAGCATCATTGTCATCATCATCATAATCATCATCAGCATCATCATCATCAGCATCATCATCATCATCATCATCAGCATCATCATCAGCATCATCATCAGCATCATCAGCACCAGCATCAGCATCAGCATCATCATCATCATCATCATCATCATCATCATCAATATCATCATCATCATCATCATCAGCATCAGCATCAGCATCAGCATCAGCAGCATCATCAGCATCATCATCATCATCATCATCATCATCAGCATCATCATCATCATCATCGCCATCGTCCTCGTCCTCGTTCGCCTCCTCCTCCTCCTCGTCCTCCTCGGCGCTGGTCCTCCCAGTCTCCAGCGAACCACTTGTACAAGTCGGCATATTCCTCGTGGCCGACCAGAAGGTTCACCCCGGGCTGGGGCCGACAAGGCAGGAAGTGAGATCTGCGAGTTCGCCCTCCACCCTCCCCGACAGCCCAGGCGAGCTCCGCACCGAGGCCGAGTCCGACCAGCCTGTCCCTTCCCCGCATCCTTCTGCCTGTCTCCATCTCAGCCTCGCCCTGCTCCGTCCCCGCCCGACCCCTGGCGCAATCCCTCCCGAGCGCCCCCCCGGAGACGCCCCCCCTATAGAGACGCTCCCGGTCGCTCCGTCAGGCCCAGAGGTCAGCCGAACCCCGGACCGACCCTGGGCCCTCTGGCTGGCCGATCCTCGTGCGTCACCTCGGCTGCCGGTCTCAACCACACCGGCTTGTTCTTGTTGATCAGCTCCCACCTGTGGGTCACCGTCACCCTCTTCTCCTCCGAGCCGGCGACGTCCTCCTCCCTCCTGCTCTCCATGTACACCTCGATCGGGAAGCCCACGAAGGCCGAGTGTTTCAAGATGAGGTCCCTAATCCGGTCGCTCTCGAAGAACTCGGCCTGGTCGTCCTTGAGATCCGTCACCGTGCCTCCTGCCACGTTGAGGCGTGATAGAATGCCAAGTGTTGTCTCATGAGGTTTCTGTGTTACTCTGAAGCAGAAGCCCCCCATCGACACGCAGACAGGGGTATGCACCGCCCTGTCTCCCCGAGGCCACGATACCGCGTAACAAAATTGGGTCCGTGATCCCGAGGCCACGATTTCTCGCACCAAGACGATGCTGATGATGAGGCAGGTAAGGCCACCACGATGGCCCAGTGTTCCTCCAGGACGGCCTACGATGACCCCAAGACGGCCCAAGATGGCCCCAAAAGCGCCCAAGAGGGCCACAAGAGGACCCCAAACAGGGTCAGAAGAAACCAAAATAACTGATTTCCCTCAAGTTTGACACATGTATGCATTCTCGCATTTGGGGCTCCCGCTGGCTGAAGACGCCCTAATAAGAATCCAAGATGGTTCCAAGACGGCCCAAGAGGCCCTCAAGAGAGTCCCGAGAAAGGCCAAAAAGACCCAGCGATCGATCAAGAGGCTGTCAAGACGACCCCACAACGGCCCAAGAG
>CAUYUJ010016454.1:224524-234524 GCA_963575745.1 Prorocentrum cordatum | reverse complement strand
CAATGGACTACGAATTTCTCCCCCGCTCCCTCCTCCTCCTCCTCATCCGAATCCTCCTCCTCATCCTCCTTCTTATCCTCCTCCTCCTCCTCCTCCGCCTCCTCCTCCTCCTCCTCCTTCTTATCCTCCTCCTCCTCCTCCTCCTCCTCCTCCTCCTCCTCCTCCCCCTCCTCCTCCTCCTCCTCCCACTCCTCCTCCTCCTCCTCCTCCTCCTCCTCCTCCTCCTCCTGCTCCTCCTCCTCCTCCTCCTCCTCCTCCTCCTCCCTCACCCTTGCCCCCGTTGTGCGGGTCGGCGCTACAGCACACGTGCACATCTCAGTGCGCATTCCAGAAGAATGGTCGATTGAATCAGTCCACGTGATTCTCGGACGGCCAAGTCTGCGAGAGCCTTCTGGATGCAGATGGGAGGAGGCAGGATGATGCGGGAGGACGCGGGAGGACTCGTAGCTTCCAGATTCCAGAGGCGCTCCTTTGTCCATAAGGACTCATTTCCAAATCCTATAAAATAAACCTATGTTTGCTGCGGAATTTACAGGCATTCCATTTTGTCATAAGGACTCCTTCTGCAATTATATATATACAACAATGGTGTTATGCTGCACACGGCTGCTGTGGTGCACACAGTCGCCGTGGTGTACCCAGGCGCTGTGGTGTACGCAGTCACCGTGGTGTACACTGGTGCTGTGTTGCGTACGGCTGCTGTGGTGTACGCAGGCGCTGTAATGTACACAAGCGGTGTGGTGCCCGCAGACACTGTGGTGCACATTGGCGCTGTGTTGCGCGCGGCTGCTATGGTGTACATAGGCGCTGTGGTATACACAGGCGCTATGGCGCACGCGGGCACTGGCTCACACAGGCGCTGTGGTTCAGATCGCCACGTACATGCTGCTCCCACCCGTCGTCGGTTATTCCTAAGCATTCCCGGACGCCGCCGGCGCGAAACGTGACGTCACCAATCTCCCCCCCCCCCCTGTGACGCCCGTTATCGCCCTGGAATGAAAAACCGGCTCCAGGTGAGCTTCGAGGATGAGGCGTAGGTAGAGTGCCTCGTCCACGTGAAGCGCCACCGAGGCCGTGAGGCAAGGGCGCCTGGGGCGCCGTCGAGCCTGGCGCGGTGCGGGATGCAGGCTAAGCCTAGGTATGCCTACGGCAGGGAGGTGTGGGGTGGGGGGGGGCCCAGTTGGGTGAGCGCGTTGGTCAGGCCCATCGAGCAGGGTTGCCGCTCCAGGTTTTCCTCCTTCCTCCTCCTCCACCTCCTCCTTCTCCGCCTCCTCCTTCTCTTAACCCTCCTTTACCTTCTCATTCTCATTATCCTCCTCGTCATGATGTTCATCATCCTCATCACGGACTTCCAAGCCTTGGGATACGAGGTGCCCCTTCGAACAGTCGCCAGCCAGAATGCTGGGCTGGCACGGTGGTGGGACTTGCCGCAGGCAGCTGAATAACATATCACCTTAGTGCCTCTCGCGAGCTTTCCGTGCTCGAATGTCTCGTCCTTCCAAACCTCAAAACGAGAGCAGGAAGAAGAGGATGTCAGGAGTGGGCAAGACGAGCGTGGTTTAAGGAGGAGTGAGAGGGAGGAGAGGAGGGGTAAACAAACACTACCTCGAACGTGCCCCCAGCCGACGACTCCCAGATATGCTGCTCGTCGTCATTGCTCTTCGAAACGACCCGCACCTTTTCGGAGACGAGGTAGGCACTGTAAAAGCCAACTCCGAACTGGCCAATCATCGACATGTCGGCGCCTTGTGAGACTGCCTCCATAAAGGCTTTCGTGCCAGATTTAGCAATGGTGCCTAAATTGTTGATCAGCTCGTTCCGCGTCATGCCTATACCAGAATCTTCTACGCAGACGCTGCGAGACTCTCTGTCCGGGGTGACGCGGATGCACATGTTGGGATTCGTCGCCAGCTTCTCTGGATTCTGCGCTGCCTGGTACTGGATCTTATCCATTGCATCCGAAGCATTGGAGATCAGCTCTCGCAAGAAGATCTCCTTGTTCGAGTAAAACGCGTTGATGATAAGGCTCATGAGCTGAGAAATGTCGGCGTTGAAGGCATACGTCTCCATCTCCTCGGCCGCCATGCCTGTGTGGACTCGACCCCTCCCCAAACAGAGTGCACCGTTTCCCGAAGCAGCTGCCAAGAAAATCTCGAGCCACACGCACAGACGAAATGGCGCTTGCGCGGTGAGACCTGCGACAGGGAAGAAGCGAGGACGACAGGAAGGAGCGAACAACGCGGCGAGGCAGGACGTAGATGTTAGGGAGGGGGAGAGTGGGCGAGAAGCACTCGAGGCGGACGAGCAGTCGGACAGGTAGACTCGGAGGCGAGGCGGAATGCCGAGACCCTCATATTGCGCTCCCGCCGGCGGGATTTGTTTTTGTCGCCAGTGCAGGCTGGTCGTGCACAATCAGGTCGCTCCGTCGGGATCTGCTTGCAACGATTGCAACCGTAACGTCTGTCCAGACAAGGCCCCCAAGCCCCGAAGAGGCCCCCTGAAGCCCCCCAAAGGCCCCCAAGAGTTTCAAAAAATACATCCAAGACGCACGCAGACAGCTCTAGCACAAAGTGTTTCAGAGAGTGCGCCAAATCGGCGAGGTGTCAACCTGGTTCCAGACGGCCCAAAAAGGTTCAAACAGCACCCCGACGAGCACTCCGAGAGGTCACATGTAAATATTTCCCTTGAGTTTTTGTTACGGATTTCGGGCTTCCAAGGCTCCCAGACGGGTCAAAAGGCTCCCCAGACCGCCGTCAAGGCGGCTCTAAGAGGGGAGGCGTCCACGACAATCCAAGACCAATCCAAGAGGACCCGCAAGAGGGCTCCATCCCCTCAGGAAAACTTGCACTGTTTAGTAGATTCCCTACCTAGGCTCTGCCTAGAAGGGTTCTTACCCTCTTAGCTTAAACGGGCCGGGCAGTGTAACTCGCCCCGGGCGGTTCCCCCGACATCCGCCCCGCGGTTGCCCCAGTTACGTCCCCTTAGCTTAGCGTTGCTTATCTCATCGTTTAGCTTATTTCATCTTAGCTTAGCTTGGCTTCATCTTAGCTCAGATTTATCTTAGCATAGTTTACCTTCATCGTAGCTTCGCTGAGCTTTAGCATAGCAGAGCACAGCATAGCACAGCATAGCATAGCATAGCGCAGCATAGCATTAGCATGGGTGTAATTCCCTGCCTAGGCGCTGCCTAGAGGGTTAGCTTAGCTCAGCTTAGTATATCATAGCGCAGCGCTGCATTAGCGTGGCATAGCATATGCTAGCATAGCCAATCATAGCATAGCATAGCATAGCATAGCACACAATAGCATAGCGCAGCATAGCATAGCATAGCATAGCTTAGCATAGTATAGCATATACTAGCGCAGCTTAGCATCACATAGCAAATCATATCATATCTTAGCATAGCACAGCGCAGCATGATACCTCATAGCTTAGCATACCATAACATAACATAACATAACATAGCATATCATAGCGCGGCATAGCATAGCATAGCATAGCATAGCATAGCATAGCGACTATTGCTGCTTTCCTAGGGGCTCCAATTTCTAGGTAGGGTCGCACTGGGGTAATTCGCCTTTTTGGTTTTAGCACAGTCAAAGACAATCCCAGAGGTCTCCAAAAACGCCCACTGACTGCCCATGAGGCTCTCAAGAAAGCCCCAAGACGGCCCAAGAGGGCCCCAAGATGGACCAAGAAACAGGCAATCTTGGTCCGTCGGGACGGCTGTCTGATCGGTCTGGGACCTGTTTGGCGGCCCCTAACAGCAGGCCCCAGCCCCGAAGCGCCCCGAAAAGAGTTAGGACCCCACCCGGCCAAAAAAATGATACGGGGGAGGGGGGAAGTTCTGAAAAGTGTGCCGGCCCGGGCTCTGGGGTCTCAGGGGGCCTCTTGGGGCGTCCTGGGCTGTCTGGGAACGCTCATGGGGCCCTCGAAGCGCGTCCTGGAGGTGTCCTGGGCAGTCTGCAGGTCTGGAGGCTGTGATGTCCGGTCGCGGGACGCCCTGGGGCCGTCGCGGAGCTCCGGAGGCCGCCCGGGGGGGGCCCACAGGGAGGCGGAGGCAGCTCTGCACAAGCGGGTCAATACCCTCTGGCGCCCAGGGGCCTGGAGCTCCCCTGAACATATACACGTGCAGTTGTTTCTGAAGGATCTCTTGGAAACCCTACGGAGGCTCTCTTCGGACGTTTCTGGGACCTGTTGGGCCGTGATGGGGGCACCTTGAGCTCGAAGACGGTCCAAGATCGCGTCAGGACGGCCGTTCATCGCCTCTCCTCTCTGAAAGCTTCGGGATCGCCATGAGTGCCTCAGGGCGTCTGGGCAGGAGGCTGATCGAAGAAGAACGGGTACGGGAACGAGGGGTAGGAGAGGGGTGGAATGGAGGGCGGGGGGGGCGAAAGGCCATCGCGGAAGCAGCAGCGTGCATGGAGAAGGCGAGGCGGGGAATAGGACGACGATGAAAGTGGCGGGAGGAGACAGAAGACTGCCGCGTTTTTCAAGCGCGAGCTAAACCCGCAGCGCTGCCTGCGCCATGTCGTCGCAGAGTTCCACATGATAAAACTTGTTTAGAGTGCAAGGAACGAGCGAGGCGTAGCTCGCCCGCTAGCTTCTCCGCCTCCTTCCCGCACATTTCAGCGCGGGAGCTGAACGCTCGCAGGCGCGCCGCCAGGTCTGCGGGCGGCCCGCGGGAAAGAAACTCAAGGCCGGGGTCGCGCATCATCAATCGGTTGTCCATCGTCCAAAGTTGCACTGGCGACGTACTGGTTGAACGCGGAGCGAGCAGCATCACGCGCGTGCCTGAACGCCACGCAGGTACAGTGCACGCGCGATTGGGACTTCAGGTCGATCACGCGCGTCTCCACCAGGCTTGGCAACACCACGCGACTGAGGATCTCACTGCGGTCTGCCATGCTGCTGTCCGCGAATGCAATGCGCTGCCTGCAAGTAAGGCGGCGGCGTCCACTTGTCTCAGAAGATGTTCCCGCGGGCCCGAAGGGCGACCGCCAGCTCGAGCCGCGGCGCCGGCAGGCCAGATAAGGATCATGCAACAGCAAAGACGATGACAGAGCAACGAGGTATCGGCGAGTGCATGACCGGCCTCCGTTTCCTGCACTTCTTTCCTGTAGTTCCCCTAGCTCATCGAGCTCAGCAGATGTTTCTGCGGGTCCGAAGGACGACCGCCAGCTCGAGTCGCAGCGCCGACGAGCTGCATCCACATCAGGCAACACCCCAGGAGACACTGGCACACAACGATTTGACGTCAGTCAGTGCCAGACCACTCCATGTCTAGTTCCTCGCACACATACAGTCGATCGCAGATGCGGGATAATCGAAGTAGAATGACGGGTCCAATCTGCGTCCGCGTAGGACGTCACTATGCTGGACCCCGCAGCAGGTCTCGAAAGTGGCGACAGTTTCGTGGGCCCCACAGCAGCCCTCGAAAGTGGCGACAGTTTCGCAGATCGTAGCCCCCCAGGGATGGCGAGGTCTAATCTGAATCTGCGTGGTGCCTCACCCCGCTGGACCCACCCTCAGCCCTCGAATGTGGCGACAGTTTCGCAACCAGCAGCCCTCGAATGTGGCGTCAGTGTCGCAGATCGCAGCCCCCCAGGGACGGCGAGGTCTAATCTGAATCTGCGTGGTGCCTCACTCCGCTAGACCCACCCTCAGCCCTCGAATGTGGCGACAGTTTCGCAGATCGCAGCCCCCCAAGGATGGCGAGGTCTAATCTGAATCTGCGTGGTGCCTCACTCCGCTGGACCCACCAGCAGCCCTCGAATGTGGCGTCAGTGTCGCAGATCGCAGCCCCCCAGGGATGGCGAGGTCTAATCTGAATCTGCGTGGTGCCTCACTCCGCTGGACCCACCAGCAGCCCTCGAAAGTGACGACAGTTTCGCAGATCGCAGCCCCCCAGGGACGGCGAGGTCTAATCTGAATTTGCGTGGTGCCTCACTCCGCTGGACCCACCAGCAGCCCTCGAAAGTGACGACAATTTCGCAGATCGCAAACCCCCAGGGATGGCGAGGTCTAATTTGAATCTGCGTGGTGCCTCACTCCGCTGGACCCACCAGCAGCCCTCGAAAGTCGAGGTCTAATCTGAATTTGCGTGGTGCCTCACTCCGCTGGACCCACCAGCGGCCCTCGAAAGTGACGACAGTTTCACAGATCGCAGCCCCCCAGGGATGGCGAGGTCTAATCTGAATCTGCGCGGTGCCTCACTCCGCTGGACCCACCAGCAGCCCTCGAAAGTGGTGACAGTTTCGCAGATCGCCGCCCCCCAGGGATGGCGATGTCTAATTTGAATCTGCGTGGTGCCTCACTCCGCTGGACCCACCTGCAGCCCTCGAAAGTGGCGACAGTTTCACAGATCGCAGCCCCAAGGGGATGACGTAAAAGGCAAGAGAGAAGAGGAGGAGCGAAGAGAGGAGGAGAAGGGAAGCAAGAGAGGAGGAGCGAAGAGAAGAGAAGGGATGCAAGAGAGAAGAGGAGGAGCGAAGAGAGGCGGAGAAGGGAAGCAAGAGAGGAGAGGAAGAGGGAAGAGAGGAGGAGGAGGCAGGAAGGAAGGAAGGTGGAGACCGCAGTGCTCTATTCAAAACGAGTACCCAACGCAGGAGGGTTGGGAATGATACCAATGATAAAACCATAATGATACTATAATTACCCTGCGACGTACCCAACCCACGTGCATCAAATGGCAAGAGGAGTATGCCAACATTAGCAGGAACAACGACAGTGTAGACGCGGCGATTTGCTGTGCAAGCTACATGGGATGCGCATGCGTTGCACGATTCACGGGGCGACGATCGAAAGAACGAGGCTTGAGGCCCCAGGATCGAAGAAGAACGGGCGCGGGAACGAGGGGTAGGAGAGGGATGGAATAGAGGGCGGGGGGGGGCGAAAGGTCGTCGCGGAAGCAGCAGCATGCATGGAGAAGGTGAGGCGGGGAATAGGACGACGATGAAAGTGGCGGGAGGAGACAGAAGACTGCCGCGTTTTTCAAGCGCGAGCTAAACCCGCAGCGCTGCCTGCGCCATGTCGTCGCAGAGTTCCACATGATAAAACTTGTTTAGAGTGCAAGGAACGAGCGAGGCGTAGCTCGCCCGCTAGCTTCTCCGCCTCCTTCCCGCACATTTCAGCGCGGGAGCTGAACGCTCGCAGGCGCGCCGCCAGGTCTGCGGGCGGCCCGCGGGAAAGAAACTCAAGGCCGGGGTCGCGTATCATCAATCGGTTGTCCATCGTCCAAAGTTGCACTGGCGACGTACTGGTTGAACGCGGAGCGAGCAGCATCACGCGCGTGCCTGAACGCCACGCAGGTACAGTGCACGCGCGATTGGGACTTCAGGTCGATCACGCGCGTCTCCACCAGGCTTGGCAACACCACGCGACTGAGGATCTCACTGCGGTCTGCCATGCTGCTGTCCGCGAATGCAATGCGCTGCCTGCAAGTAAGGCGGCGGCGTCCACTTGTCTCAGAAGATGTTCCCGCGGGCCCGAAGGGCGACCGCCAGCTCGAGCCGCGGCGCCGGCAGGCCAGATAAGGATCATGCAACAGCAAAGACGATGACAGAGCAACGAGGTATCGGCGAGTGCATGACCGGCCTCCGTTTCCTGCACTTCTTTCCTGTAGTTCCCCTAGCTCATCGAGCTCAGCAGATGTTTCTGCGGGTCCGAAGGACGACCGCCAGCTCGAGTCGCAGCGCCGACGAGCTGCATCCACATCAGGCAACACCCCAGGAGACACTGGCACACAACGATTTGACGTCAGTCAGTGCCAGACCACTCCATGTCTAGTTCCTCGCACACATACAGTCGATCGCAGATGCGGGATAATCGAAGTAGAATGACGGGTCCAATCTGCGTCCGCGTAGGACGTCACTATGCTGGACCCCGCAGCAGGTCTCGAAAGTGGCGACAGTTTCGTGGGCCCCACAGCAGCCCTCGAAAGTGGCGACAGTTTCACAGATCGTAGCCCCCCAGCGCTGGCGAGGTCTAACCTGAGTCCCCATAGGACGTCACTCCGCTGGCCCCCCAGCAGCCTTCGAAAGTGGCGACAGTTTCACAGATCGCAGCCCCCCAGGGATGGCGAGGTCTAATCTGTATCCCCGTAGGGCGTCACTCCGCTGGGCCCCCCACGCAGCCTTCGAAAGTGGCGACAGTTTCACAGATCGCAGCCCCCCAGGGATGGCGAGGTCTAATCTGAATCCCCGTAGGGCGTCACTCCGCTGGGCCCCCCAGCAGCCCTCGAAAGTGGCGACAGTTTCACAGATCGCAGCCCCCCAGGGATGGCGAGGTCTAATCTGAATCCCCGTAGGGCGTCACTCCGCTGGGCCCCCCAGCAGCCCTCGAAAGTGGCGACAGTTTCACAGATCGCAGCCCCCCAGGGATGGCGAGGTCTAATCTGATCCCCGTAGGGCGTCACTCCGCTGGGCCCCCCAGCAGCCCTCGAAAGTGGCGACAGTTTCACAGATCGCAGCCCCCCAGGGATGGCGAGGTCTAATCTGAATCCCCGTAGGGCGTCACTCCGCTGGGCCCCCCAGCAGCCCTCGAAAGTGGCGACAGTTTCACAGATCGCAGACGTAGTCACTCCGCTGGGCCCCCCAGCAGCCTCGAAAGTGGCGACAGTTTCACGGATCGCAGCCCCCCAGGGATGGCGAGGTCTAATCTGAATCCCCGTAGGCGTCACTCCGCTGGGCCCCCCAGCAGGCCTCGAAAGTGGCGACAGTTTCACAGATCGCAGCCCCCCAGGGATGGCGAGGTCTAATCTGAATCCCCGTAGGGCGTCACTCCGCTGGGCCCCCCAGCAGCCTCGAAAGTGGCGACAGTTTCACAGATCGCAGCCCCCCAGGGATGGCGAGGTCTAATCTGAATCCCCGTAGGGCGTCACTCCGCTGGGCCCCCCAGCAGGCCTCGAAAGTGGCGACAGTTTCACAGATCGCAGCCCCCCAGGGATGGCGAGGTCTAATTTGAATCTGCCCTGTGGCCCTCACTGTGCTGGGCCCCCCAGCAGCCCTCGAAAGTGGCGACAGTTTCACAGATCGCAGCCCCCCAGGGATGGCGAGGTCTAATCTGAATCCCCGTAGGGCGTCACTCCGCTGGGCCCCCCAGCAGCCTCGAAAGTGGCGACAGTTTCACAGATCGCAGCCCCCCAGGGATGGCGAGGTCTAATCTGAATCCCCGTAGGGCGTCACTCCGCTGGGCCCCCCAGCAGGCCTCGAAAGTGGCGACAGTTTCACAGATCGCAGCCCCCCAGGGATGGCGAGGTCTAATCTGAATCCCCGTAGGGCGTCACTCCGCTGGGCCCCCCAGCAGCCCTCGAAAGTGACGACAGTTTCACAGATCGCAGCCACCCAGGGATGGCGACCGCAGGCGGGAGGAGGCGGGAAGGAAGGAAGGAAGGAAGGAAGGAAGGAAGGAAGGAAGGAAGGAAGGAAGGAAGGAAGGAAGGTGGAGACCGCAGTGCTCTATTCAAAACGAGTACCCAACGCAGGAGGGTTGGGAAAAAATCCGCCGACCCTGTCGGCGTGTGTGAGGGGCTTTTCCGTTCGAGCCGTCATCTCCGTCATTCTTTGTACTCGTCGTCTCTGTCCTTCCCTTTCCCTGGGACTCCTCTTCCCCTGGGCTCCAGCCAAGCCGACCTTGAGCAACCTCGTAATTGAGTCGAAGGGAAGCCCCTTCCCTTTGATCCCTCCCCCGCCGGGAGGGGGGGGGGTAGTACCGACCCCCCCCCCGGGTCAGATACGACGCCCCCCCCTGGGACTCCTCTTCCCCTGGGCTCCAGCCAAGCCGACCTTGAGCAACCTCGTAATTGAGTCGAAGGGAAGCCCCTTCCCTTTGATCCCTCCCCCGCCGGGAGGGGGGGGGGGGTAGCGACCCCCCCCCCGGGTCAGATACGACGCCCCCACCTGGGACTCCTCTTCCCCTGGGACCTTGAGCAACCTCGTAATTGAGTCGAAGGGAAGCCCTTCCCTTTGATCCCTCCCCCACCGGGAGGGGGGGGGGGGGG
>CAUYUJ010016454.1:94524-219524 GCA_963575745.1 Prorocentrum cordatum | reverse complement strand
AGGAGCAGAAGGAAGACCAGCCGAGCGAGCACAACCTCCTGGGCGAGCTGAAGCTGGAGAACCAGCTCCTGCGCAAGGAGAGCGAGCAGCTAAAGGAAGACGCGCTGCGCCTTCGACAGGCCAACCAGCGCTTGGAGCTCGAGCTCAGCAAGGAGGCGGCCGCGCCGAACGGCTCCTGAGCTGCGGCGGCGGCTCGGCAGGACGGGGAGAGCATGCGCCTTAGGCGAGCTTGCCCGCGCCGCGGCCGCGCGCGGGAGCCTGGAGAAACAATCATCACCATCGTCGTGACACGCCCGCAGGAAACGCGAGGGAACGCAGGGGGGCAACAGGAGCCGACGCCAGAAACACGCTCGAGAGACACACGAAAGGACCTTGGAGGACGCCCAGGGAAAAACCCGGGGGGAGGGCAGCAGGAAAACTCAGGAAACATCATCACCAATGCGAACAAGAGATGGTGTCCTCACAGCTGCTATTTTGGCTCAAAATAGTGTTCAAATTTGTGTTCACCCCTGTGCTATGAAGCGCCCTGCCGCTTCCGCTGCCCGCGCGGCGAAGCGCCCCGCTGCCGCCGTTCGCGGCGCGAGGAAGGTCGCCATCGCCCAGCGCCCCGCGGCCGCGTTCAAACTCTCCCCAGAGCCCAAGAGGGGGAAGGCCCGCACGCAAGGCAGCAAGGGGAAGGAGAAAGGCACGGTTTCCTACGTTCGCACCATTAATGGCACCAAGAAGACACGGAAGGAGCGCAACGCGTGGTGTCGCAACTTCGACTCTTCCAACACGGGAAACGAGAGCGAGCTCGTGGACCTCCTGATCAAGGACGGGTTCCCCCTCGATTGGCCAGGGCTGACGTGCCCATTTTGCGGGAAGGGTCGGCAAACGTTGCACCAGGGAATGGGAGGGCGGTTCGGGCTGCGCGCGGCGGTGCAACGACGGGAGGAACTGTGGCGAGCAGGTGCGCCCCACCCACTGCCACCCCATGTTCGCCGGTGGCTGGGGGAAGGAGACGTTGTCGTTGAAGGACAAATGCAGGGTCATGTTCGGCATCCTCACGGGGATGACGACCGCGCAGGTCCACCAGCACTACGGCACCAACCACAAGATGATCGAGGCTATGACCCGCAATCTGGACCTTGCCCGCGAGCAGTACGTGGAAAAAAAAAAAAAAACGAGAAGGACATCGTGCACGGCAACGGCAAGACGCGGGTGGACGTCGAGGCCGACGAGTCCGCCTTCGCTTCTGCGGCCCCGGAGGACGAGGAGATGAAGGAGCGGGGGCAGTGGGCAGGCGTTGTGCAGCGGGGCGAACCAGAGACCCTGGCGCTGTTCAGAACTGAGTCGGACCGCGCGACGAAGAAGGCGCCTGGCCCAGGCGCCATCAATAATACCGACTGGGAGCCCTTCCTCTTGGACCGCCCCAAGGATCGCGAGGTGATTCTCCACTCGGACGGCGCCAGGAGCTACAGGATGAAGGCCCCGGGGATGTTCCACGACTCCGTCAGTCACTGCGAGAAACGCGGGAAGCGCGGGGGGGAGTGGGTGCGGGCCAAGCCCGTGCATTCCAAAATCGCGAAGCACAAGACCCCGAGCGGCACGGCGCTGAAGGTGAAAGCGGGCACGCGGATCATCGACAGGGCGCGGAAGCACGTCAAGCACCACATTGGCCACCGCATTTATAAGCCGCACAGCAGGGCGATTGCCGCGCGCATCCGCTCCGCGCAGTGGGAGCACTGGCATCGCGGACACGACCTGCGGTCGGCCACGGGCGAGATGCCGCGCGACTCGACGGGGTCCGCGTTCAGATCTGCAACAGCTCAAGAGCACTTGTGATAGCTGGCGTTCTATCCAGATTGCGATGTATATACGCCATTCGCTGGCGCGGCTCGAGGCTGCTGAGCGGGGTGCCATTCCGCAAGGGGGGCGCGGCAATCGGCCAATGCTGCCCCGCTAAATTCACGGGGCCTGCACGCGCACGACTTCTCCCCCATTGACAAACGAGGGGCGTGGGAGGAGGCGGGGGGGGGGGGCGCGCGCGTCGCGCGCGGCAGTCGCGGCTGCGTCCGCAGGCGGTAGCGCTGTTCCGCTGCGTTCCAGGTTCGAGCGACCGCCGTCGCGCTGCCCCCCGCCGCCAGGCTTTCGCTTCAAGCTTCCGTTTGCGCCCGCTCTCTGCCACGGCGAGCCTGACAGCTGGCGGCGCCACGTCAATGGGGGAGATCGTCAGCGGCGACGCCTCCGCCACTGATCAAAACGCGAACGCGCGGCTGCGCATGGCTGCGGCGCAGTCCTACAGGAAGCTCGACAAGCCCGAGCGCTTCCAATCGGACCCCCCCCCCGCTGCGTTCGACCTCCGCGACGTGCCGCTCCAATGCGCGGACAGCGCCGCGAGTCTGAAGCACGCGGTGGATTGGGTGACGCTGGAGGATGGCGCCGCGGAGCAGTTGGACACAGTCGACGCGCATGACGCCACGCGCGCGGGCAACTACACGGCGCTGCCAGCCCCGTTTAAACCTAGCAAGGACCCTGGCGAAATCGCGTTCACCACGCAGCTCTACATACTGCATAAGGACGCGAACGGCGAGCAGCACGCACTGAAGCACGCCAGGTTCGACAGCAAGGTTCGGGCCGACATCGCCGAGGATGTCTTCGCGAATGGCAGGGCGCCCGCCGTCCACTGGGGGGGCTCGGCCGACATTAAGACGCCGCTCGAGCTCTTCTACTGCGCGATGGACAGGCTGGGCGAGGCGCAGACAAGCCATTGAGCTCAGCCGTCCGTGGTCGCAGCCGTCGGCGGCGGCGGTTACGACGAGGAAAAACGAAGAGCTGGCAACCGCATCATAGAGGAGTTCGGCCCGAGGGCAAACAACCGCAATCAATTCGCGGAGTGGACCAGCGGAAAGATTAACGACGAGCACTCGCCGATCTTCGGCTGGCAGGCGGCCGAGGTCAAGGAGTCGCTCCGCAATTGCGCGCGGGGCAGCGTTGGCGCAGGGGCACTCGAGCGCTGGGCGGTCGCGCTCAAGCGCATCCACCCGTTCGCGCTCGACAACGTCGCGGCCCCCATTCTCAAGAGCCACGACGTGCACGGGGCCATGTGGATTGGCAAGGCCAGGGTCGGCAAATCCACAGCGTCGAAAACCATCGGCTTCGCCATCTCCGCCTACCAGATCGATAAGAACGGCCGCGCCGACTTCCGCCCGAGCGCCGCCACGACGAAAGAAATCGACTTCTTGCGGCTCGAACCTGGAACTGCGTTCAAGCCCGCTATCGCAGACGACGCCGCCCTCACAAAGTGGACCCCCGATGAGACCAAGGCCTTCCTCGACCCCGCCGAGGAAGTCGCGCTGTCGCGGGCGAGGCCGCGGGGCGCGGGCAACGCGCGCCATCAAAAAATCATGAAACGCCAAACGGCGGCAAAGCATTTGTTCCGCGTATGTTTTGATGCGCGCCGTTTCCCGCGCGCTGCATAGGTGGGGCGGCGCCTCCTTCGAGCAGAACCAGCCCCGCCAGATCTGCGCCAACCCGCGCGATGAGAAGTTCGAGAAGAAGGTGCGTTCCATCCGCGGAGGCAAGGAAGAGATCAAATTCGACGACTTCTTCAAAACCATCGATTGCAACTTCGCGGGCGATAAGCAGAGCGGCTACCACGTGGCGGACGTGGAGGCGTGCGTGGCGAGGTCCAACATCTCGCTACTCACTGAGGGGTGGACGCACCTGCGGCTTGCCAGGACCAGACTTTCGCACCGCCCGGCTACGACATTCACATGAAGTGGGCCGTGGCCGCCATGAGGAAGCTTGCTCGGGGCTACGACGCCGGGCGCTCGAATGCGATCCGCGGCCCCACGCTCTTCAACCAGGGCGCGCCCCCGAGGCGCAACTTCCCTGGGATGGGCGGTGACACGGACGTCGGCGCCGACGCCCCCGCCGCCGCCAGCGCGGCCGTGGCCCCCGCGCCCGCCCCCCCAGTCAACCCTGATGACGATGACGACGACATTGGTCTCGGCGGCGGGATGGGCGGCGCCGCCGACGCAGGTGGCGAGCCAGACGTCTTTGGTTTCGGCGGCGGGATGGACGGCGACGACGGCCCCTCCGACGCGGCCGCCGCGGCCGCGCCCCCCGCGCCTGCCGCGCCGATCAAGAGGGGGACAGGGGCGTTCCGCTTCTGCCTCGAGAAGCCCCAGGGGCCCATTGACTTGAGCACGCCGACGCCGAAGAAGAAGCGCATGACCCTCGATGAGGAGCTCTCGCAAATGACAGGCGAGGGCGAGGTGGCGGGCGCCGCGGCTGCGAGTTCGAGCGATGTCGCGCCAGCGTGAAAGCGCTCGCGGTGGCTGGCGCTCTGAGGGGTGCGATGTATACACGGCGCTTGCGATTGCGGCTGGAGGCCGCTGAGATGGGGTGCCATTCTGCAACGGGCGGGGCAGCAAGCGGGCAACGCTGCCCCGTTGGAGTTACCTGACCCGCACGCGCGCGACGTCTCCCGACAAGCAAACACGGGGGGCGCGCGGCAGTCGCGGCAGCGGCCGCAGAGAGCGAGAGAGAGAGGGGGGGGGGGGAAACGCGCGAGAGAGAGAGAGAGAAAGAAAGAAATTGAATGAGGGGATCGGTGGGGAGGGTGGTATTGAACACACGTTGTGTCTTCCAGGTTTTCCAGATTTGCCAGATTTTCCTAGACACTGACACTTGAAAAACGTTGTGTATTCCATCTGTTTCAGATATTCTAGATCTTCCCAGAGACTATGTGTTTCCAGATGTTCCAAGTATTTCAGATCTTCCCAGAGACTACCCCGGTGAAAAACGTTGTGTTTTCCAGATGTTCCAGATATTCCAGATCTCCCCAGAGACTACCCTGAGCTTGCAGCATAGTCTCTGGGAGGATCTGGAATAGCTGGAAAATCTGGAAGACACAGCGCTTCACCAGGGCAGTCCCTGGGAGGATCTGGAATATCTGGAACATCTGGATAACGCAACGTTTCTTACATAACAGCGAAGACTGATAGGTTTCTAGTAAGGTCCAAAGAAAGCATCATGACGCCCCAGGGGGGTCTGGGCGCGATCCGGGGGAGTGCCGGGGGCTTACACACTTCGTGCTCTTCGAGGTCCCAGAATTCCACTCCCGGGCCACACTCTGAATGCCCGGAGCCAACTATAAGCCACTTCGTGGTCTTCGAGTTCCCAAAACTCCATTCCCGGGCCACATTTTGAATGCCCAGAGCCAACTGTAGGCCACTTCGTGCTCTTCGAGTTCCCAAAACTCCACTCCCAGACCACATTTTGAATGCTTGGAGCCAACTGTAGGCCACTTCGTGGTCTTCGAGTTCCCAGAACTCCATTCCTGGACATGATTCTGAATGCCCAGAGCCAACTGTAGGCCACTTTGTGTTCTTCGAGTTCCCGGAACCGCACTCCCGGGCCACATTTTGAATGCTGGGGCAGGCTGATGCTGAGGCTGAAGGCAGGCTGAGGCTGAGGCAGGCTGATGCTGAGGCAGGCTGAGGGTGAGGCTGAGGCTGATGCAGGCTGAAGCTGAGGCAGGCTGAGGCTGAGGCCGAGGCCGACGGCAGACTGAGGCTGAGGCTGAAGCAGGCTGAGGCTGAGGCAGAGGCAGGCTGAGGCTGAGGCTGAGGCAGGCTGATGCTGAGGCAGGCTGAGGCTGAGGCTGAGGCTGATGCAGGGTGAGGCTGAGGCAGGCTGAGGCTGAGGCCGAGGCTGAAGGCAGACGGATGCTGAGGCTGAAGCAGGCTGAGGCTGAGGCTGAGGCAGGCTGAGGCTGAGGCAGGCTGAGGCTGAGGCTGAGGCAGGCTGAGGCTGAGGCTGTGACTGCCACTGCCGTTGCCACCGCGACTGCCATCGCGAATGCGACTACGACTGCGAGAACAACAGAATTCTACGACAGGATTCTCATCTGAATCTTAAGGGGAATGCTTCCAGATATGCTCCTACACATCGCTGTTAGTTTGCTTTGCCGGGAAAAGTTTATCATGGCAGTGTCTGGGAAGATCTGGAATATCTGGAAAATATAGACAAAACAGCGTTTTTCACCAGGGTGGCCACTGGGGAAAAAACTTGGACAATCTCGTGAACACAACGTCTTTCACCAGGGCAGTCTTTGGGGAGATCTGAAATACTTGGAAAATCTGGTAAACACTCCGTTTTTCAACGGTTAGTGTTTGGAGAAGACGGCATTCCAATAGAAGGAGAAGACGGAGACGAAGCGATCGAGGATGAGGAGGAGTATGTATGACCCGAGGGAGGGAGACTATATATATATGTGTATACATATACATATACATATACATATATATATATATATATATATATATACATATATACATATATATGTGTATATATACATACATGCATGCATGCATACATGCATACATACATACATACACACATACATACATACATACATACATACATACATACATACATGCATGCATGCATGCATGCATGCATGCATACGTACATACATACATACATACATACATGCATACATACATACATACATACATACATACACACACACACATACATACATACATACATACATACATACATACAGACAGACAGACAGACAGACAGACAGACAGACATACATACATACACATATACATACAAGACTGCAGTGGCGCTTCGAGCCTTGCACCTTGGTCCTTGAAGTTTGGAACGCAGGCGGAATGGAAGGAAAGTCAAGCCGACTATTTAGCGATAACTCCTGGTTGCCTTTTTCCGGCATCGCCGCAATAATGATGTTATTCGTTATCTTTCCTCCATGCTTATTGTTCCTTATTTTCGCCATACCCTGCGCATTCTCCCCATCCTCCTCAACTCTTTTTTTTCCGAGGCTCCTCCTTGGAGAGCCTCTAGGGGCCTCACAAAAGTTGTTTCGGGCTTTCTTAAGGCCTTCTGGAGGCCTCCCGGGCGTTTTCTGGGGGCCTCCGGGGGTTTCCTCGGGCCACCGTGCCTCCAACAGCCGTCTCCCTGAACGACCGAATCACGTTTCGGAATTATTCGGAGGGTGTCTTTGGGCCATTTTGGGCCGCCATGGGGCTCTCTGAAGGCCATATTGGACCCGTGTTGTGCCGTTTTGGGGCTCTCTTGGACTGCTTGGAAGCCCTTTCGGATGGTTGTGGGGCGATTTGGGAGCCTCCCAGGCGGCTTCGGACGCCCGGAAGACCGCCGTCTTGGAGCGTCGGGAAGCCGAAAAGAGGAGAACCCCAACATTCGCCAAAAACCTACAGAACATCCATGATGTTTGCCTCGGGGGGCCTTCTTGGAAGTGCTCTTGGAGGCCTCTTTGGGGCCGTCCTGGAGGCCTCTTGGGCCATCTTGAGGTCACGTCGGTCACTCTTGGAGCACTCTTGCGCTGTCTTGGGGGTCTCTGGGACGTCTCCGATGACCACCCTGATCGCCCTAAGTGTGCTGGGAAGGCTTGGCAAAACGCCCTGCGAGGCCCGGTGGCCGCTTCGAGGCCCGTCCGGAGGACCCCAAAGCCCCAGGTCCCGGGAGTGCTTTTTTTTTCCCCACATCCTAAGTGGGGTTCTTGTTTTCTCTGCACACCCTCCGCGCAGGATCTCTCGTCCTCCTCCCTCTCCTCTGCTCCTCTTTGCTTCCTCCTCCGCATCATCACCATCACCATCACTCCCCACCCATCATCATCATCATCATCATCATCATCATCATCATCATCACCATCATCATCATCATCATCACCATCAGCATCACCATCACCATCGCACGATCACTCACCATCATCAGCATCGAACGATCATCATCATCGTTATCATCATCATCACTACTCGCTGACTCACCACTTCGTCCCCATCATCATCACCACCATTTACCATCATAATCGCACGATCACTCACCATCAGCACTCATCATCACCACCATCATCATCATCACGTCGTCACCACCACCACCACCACCACCACCACCATCATCATCATCATCATCATCATCATCATCAGCATCATCATCATCATCATCATCAATCATATATCATCATCAAACACCGTCGTCATCATCCCGTCACCATCATCCACCAAGAGGGAGCCTCGTCTGTGAGTGAATTGTGAGGAAGTCTCAGGCGGGAACCCCCTCCCTATGGGGCCCGCAGATCATGTTACTAATCCGAGCGGGTCATCGGATTCCTGTAACTGTCGTCACTGTTGGGTTCCTCAGGTCTGAATTTGGAGGAAGTATCAAGCGGGAGCCTAGTCTGTGAGTGAATTGTGAGGAAGTCTCAAGCGGGAGCCCCCTCCCTATGGGGCCCGCAGATCACGTTACTAATCCAAGCGGGTCATCGGATTCCTGTAACTGTCGTCACTTTTGAGCTCCTCGTGTCTGAATTTGGAGAATATCAGGCGGGAGCCTCGTCTGTGAGTGAATTGCGAGCAAGTCTCAGGCGGGAGCCCCCTCCCTATGGGGCCCGCAGATCATGTTACTAATCCGAGCGGGTCATCGGATTCCTGTAACTGTCGTCACTTTTGGGCTCCTCAGGTCTGAATTTGGAAGAAGTATCAAGCGGGACCCTCGTCTGTGAGTGAATTGTGAGGACGCGTCATGCGGGCGCTCCCTCCCTATGGGGCCCGCAGATCATGTTACTGACAAGCGGGACCCTCGTCTGTGAGTGAATTGTGAGGAAGTCTCAGGCGGGAGCCCCCTCCCGATGGGGCCCGCAGATCATGTTATTAATCCGAGCGGGTCATCTGATTCCTGTAACTGTCGTCACTTTTGGGCTCCTCAGGTCTGAATTTGGAGGAAGTATCAAGCGGGAACCTCGTCTTTGAGTGAATTGTGAGGAAGTCTCAGGCGGGAGCCCCCTCCCTATGGGGCCCGCAGATCACGTTATTAATCCGAGCGGGTCATCGGATTCCTGTAACTGTCGTCACTTTTGGGCTCCTCAGGTCTGACTTTAGAAGAAATATCAAGCGGGACCCTCGTCTGTGAGTGACTTGTGAGGACGTCTCAAGCGGGAGCCCCTCCCTATGGAGCCCGCAGATCACGTTACTAATCCAAGCGGGTCATCGGATTCCTGTAACTGTCGTCACTTTTGGGCTCCTCAGGTTTGAATTTGGAGGAAGTATCAGGCGGGAGCCTCGTTTGTCAGTGATTTGCGAGCAAGTCTCAGGCGGGAGCCCCCTCCCTATGGGGCCCGCAGATCATTTTACTAATCCGAGCGGGTCATCGGATTCCTGTAACTGTCGTCACTTTTGGGCTCCTCAGGTCTGAATTTGGAAGAAATATCAAGCGGGACCCTCGTCTGTGAGTGAATTGTGAGGACGCGTCAGGCGGGAGCCTTCCTATGGGTCCCGCAGCTCACGTGGTTCCTCCGGGTCATCCTCCGGCGCGCGCTTCCTCTGGGTCGTCCTCCGGCGCGTATCGGCTGGGACGCACGTCGTGCGCTTCCTCTGGGTCGTGTTCCGCACGAGGACGAGGAGGAGGAGGATTGCCAGGAAAAGGAGGAGGGATGATGCAGGACGAGACAGGAAAGCAGGAAGAGGAAGAGGCTGAGGGGAGGAAGGACGAGGAGGAAAAGGAGGAGGAGGAATGCCCGAGGAGGCCCCAGTAGGTCCCGGAAGGCCCAGAAGGCTCCAGGAGGCCCCAAGAGGCCCCAGGAGGCCCCAGGAGGGGGCAGGAGGCCTAAGGAGGAGGCAGGAGGAGGAGGAGGAGGAGGAGGAGGAGGAGGAGGAGGAGGAGGAGGAGGAGGAGGAGGGAGGGGGGGGGAGGAGGGGGGAGGAATATGGAAACGAGGAGGAGGAGGAGGAGGAGGAAGCGGATGAGGGAGAGGGAGAGGAGGAGGACAGGGGATGAGGAGGAGGAGGAGGAGGAGAAGGGAGAGGGAGAGCAGGAGGAGGAGGCAGGAGGCAGGAGGGGCAGGGGGAATGGGGGGGAGGAAGCATAACGAGGGGGAGGGGGAGGAGGTGGAGGAGGCAAGAAGAGGAGGAAGAGGCAGGGGTTGAGGCAGGAGGAGGAGCAGACAGGAGGAGAACGAGGAGGCAAGAGTAGGTGGGAGAAGGGAAGGGGCAGGAGGATACCCCCATGCAAGCTAAAGAGATTCTCATGCGGGGTCCTTCCGTCGGAGTATTTTTTTTTGGGGGGGGGTCCCCCCGCCCGGGCTTATAACATATAGGGAGAGGAATATGCTAGAACCATCGCGCGCGCTTCGCGCGCGCTTTGGTTCTAGCCGAGGTCGAGGACAAATCGGGTCAAACTTCGTCGAAACGCGTCCGAAAAAGGTCGACGGAAAACTCGGACAAACATAGCCGAGCTCGTCCTTCTCGCTCGCGCTGCTTAGCGTCCTTGGCGTTCGCGCTGCCCTCTGACCGACTGAAGTCCGCTCAAAAGACCCCCTGAGGCCGAAAACCAGAAGACCTCGTCGAACCTCGACCCTCGATTGATCGGTCGTCGACTGGCGCCTGCGACGACGAGCACGACGACGGCGGAGGCGACGACGACGACGGCGGCGACGATGATGACGACGACGGCGGCGGCGCTGACGACGGCAAGGGCGACGACGACGACGACGACGACGGCGGCGCCGCCGCCGTCGCCGTCGAGGTCGTCGCCGCCCCTGCGCGGGGGGCGGGTCGCGGGAGTCTCTTAAGGGCCTCTCGGGGGGATCTTCCCCTCCATACACCCCCGCTGGGTTTGGCCTATTGGGGGGATCTCTTGGGGGCCTCTTGGAGCCTCTTAGGGGCCTCCAGGGGCCTCCTGGAACCTTCTGGGGGCGGAAGGGTCGGATTTTCGGGTCGGGCTCCCCCTCTTGGGCTCCTCTTGGAGCCGTCTTGGAGCTCTCCTAGGTCGTATTGGGGACCTCTTGGGGTGTCTTGGTCCCCTTCTCGGGACGTCTTTAGAGCCTCTTGGGCCGTTATGGGACTCTCTTGGAGGCCTCCTTGCACCGTCGCCACCGCTGTAAAGACCGACAAGTCGTAGATGCTAAGAATGTACGTTCTCTTATGCTAAATCCATGATTTGGGCCTCTTGGAAAGCCTCTTGGGGGCCTCTTGGGGCGTCTTCGCGGTCTGTTGGGCACTGTGAGAACCGTCTTGGGCGCCCAAGGGCTAGCTTAGAGCGCTCCGGGGCCGCCATGGAACGTTTTGGGAGCCTCATGGGGCCCTCTAAACACGCCTTGCCCGCCCCTTGGGCTGTCTTGGGTCGTGCTGGTAGCCTCTTGGGGCCGTTTTTGGGCCCTCTTGTACCGTCGTGCACGCCGTGAAGACCGAAAAGTCGTAGATGTTAAAAATTACATTTTCTTATGCTAAATCAATGATTTTGGCCGTTGGGGCTCCCTTGGGCCTCTTGGGCTCTATGGGAGCCATCTTGGGTGTCCAAAGGCGATCTTTGAGAGCCCTGGGGCCGTCTTTGACCGATTTGGGAGCCTCTTGGGGCTCCGTGGACACGTCTTGGCCGCCTCTTGAGCATGCCTTGGCTGCCTCTGGGGCTGTCTTGGGCTCCTATCGGGCCGTGTCGGGAGCCTCTTGGGCCGTCTTTGGGCCGTCGCGGGGGCCTCTTGTACCCTCGTGCACGCCGTGAAGACAGAAAAGACGTAGATCCTAAAAATGCACGCTTCCCATTGCAAAATCAATGATTTTGGCCGCTTGGGGCTCTGTTGGAAAGCAACTTGGGGCGTTGTAGCGGCTTTTTGGGCTCAATGGGAGCCATCTTGAGCGTCCAGGGGCGATCTTTGAGCGCCCCGGGGCCGTCTAGAACCGGTTTGGGAGCCACTTGCGCCTCCCTGGGCACGTCTTGGCCGCCTCTTGGCCCGGACAGGAGCGCTCCCGGAGCCCCAGAGCGGCCATGGGGGGCGCAGGTACCGGCCTGGCAGCCCCGATCCCCTTCCGCTGGCAGATATATACACCTATACGACCACCCTTTGGGTGATCGGAAGGTGAGGGGGGGAGGAGAAACCAACGTCTCACTCAATCGATCTCACTACTGATCCCACAATCGATTTCACAATCGATCGCACTCGATCGATCTCACTATCGATCTCACTCGATCGATCTCACTATCGATCCCACGATCAATCTTACTATCGATCTCACTCGATCGACCTCACTATCGATATCACAAGCGATTATGTTATCGGTCTCACGATCGATATCAATATCGATCTCAACGTCGATCCCACGATCGATCGATCTCACTATCGATACCGCTATCGATCTTACTATCGGTCTCACTATCAATATCATGGTCCATCTCACTATCGATCCCACGATCGATCTCGCTATCGACCGTACTATCGATCTCACTCGATCGATCTTACTATCGATCTTACTCGATCAATTGCACTGTCGATCTCACTCTCGATCTCACTATCGATCTCAATATCGATCCCACGATCGATCGATCTCACCATCGACACCACTATCGATCTCACTATCGATCTCACTATCGATCTCATGATCCATCACACTATCGATCCCACTATCGCTCTCACCGTCGATCCTACAATCGATCTCACTATCGATCTCCCTCGATCGATCTCACTATCGATCTCACGATCGTTTTCACCATCGATCTCACTAGCGATGTCACTATCGATGTCACGATCGATCTCACTATCGATGTCACGATCGATATCGCTATCGATCTCACGATCGATCTCACAATCGATTTCGTCATCGATTCTGTCATCGGTCTCACTGTCGTTTTCGCACCAGCGGGACACCGGGACACTGGCGGGACACCGGCGGGACACCGGCGGGACACCGGCGGGACACCGGCGGGCCACCGCGGGCCACCGCTTGCCAGAGGGAGAATCATTTGGTCCAGCCGGGGCCCAGCCACAAGCGGGACACCGGCGGGACACCGGCGGGACACCGCGGGCCACCGCTTGCCGGAGGGAGAATCATTTGGTCCGGCCGCGCCTCAGCCACAGGAGACTTTCCTCTCGCCCGCCCACGCAGCTTCGCCTCGCCCGCACGCACGGCACGCACGAACACGAAACCGCACCCGATTTCCCGGTGGGGGGGCTCTCCGTTTCACTTCAATCTCACCCCTCACCTCCGACATATTTATAAATATATATACATATATATATATGAGCCTGTGCATACACATGAAACACAATTACATGCATACCTACACATACCTATATCTACGTATACACCTACACATGAATATACATATGCATATGCCCATACGTTTGCACATTCATAGTCCTATATCCATGCAGTCACACATACATATGCATATGCATGTACAAATACCCATACACATACACATTAATGTACGTATCTATATCTGGTGGACGGGCCGTCTTGTGGCCCTCGTCGCAATCGCAGAGCACGTATGGTGTATGTATGGTCGGTCGGGGCCAAATGGTGTATCGTATGTATGCCCAATCGCCTATGTAGCACACTCTGGCCGTCTTGGGGCCGTCTAAGGGGGCTATTGGGCGGTCTTGGGGCTCTCTTCGGCCGCCTTGTGGGCCTCTTCTGTTGTGGTCATCAGCTGACTGTGGAGTTATTGCCATGATGCTTGAAAATGCGCACCTCCGTGCTGAGAAGCATGAAAACTCATAGAGAGTGCTCGCGCATGCACGTCATAATAGATACTCCTGCCTGAAGATCATATGCAGATCGGGCGCACATTTGGCGAGGGCTCTGCGCCGCAAAATACTGATGCCGCTAGAGGGGCGAGGTCGAGTAAATGCCGATCTCTCAGCACTCAGGCCCACCAAGGTTGGGATAAGCCTGCATCGAGGACCGAAACCCTAATTACAAAAACAGTCGGTCGGAAGAAGTGGGTGGGAACTTGAAGTAGGAAGGCGGATGAAGTAGATTGGGTTCAGGCCTTCCCAGAGAATAACAAAACGCAGCAAAAGCAGATCGATTATTGAAGTAGGAAGGCGCTTGAAGTTGATTGGGATCTGGGAATCCAGAAATACCTTTTTGCAACGACCATCGTGTATCACGAAGAGCATTCATTTAGGGCCAGGCGGGCAATTCAAACGAGCTGCGCACACCGAGCCTCACCAGCGTCTGCTCGCCCTGCGCTGCGAGCGCCCTGCTGCGCGAGGCTTACAGTGCCATGGGGGTGGCGCGCCAATGGACAGCGAGCGCGCACCCCCAAGAAGACTTGGCAGGTGACACTCTGGACGATGTCTTCAGTGAATGAGAGGAGCGAACCAGTGCTCCAGAAATGCCGGACTTGTACCCAGAAATGTGGCCTGTCCATTGAGGACGCGGTGAACAAAGCGCGTCTTGTGGGTCAATCGGGAGCTGGAGAGATAGAGGGACTATGTGGGAGCGGCGGTAAAAAGCAGCGGCTTCTGAAATAGCTCTCCCATAAACGCCGCCTTGTGGGCCTCTTGGGCCATGTTGGGGCGATCCTGGGGGCCCATTGAGCAGATTTGGAGCGTCGGAAGCCCGAACAGGCGAGAACGCGAACCTCATTGAACCATCCCAAGAAAAACCTCATTGAGGTCCTCTTAGAGACCTCTTCTTACCATCGTTCGGACGTCCATTCCGCGTGCATTGTTCGGTCTCGTGCGTCTTTGTCGCGAGATGATCTAAGATGCTCCTCGATGGTCCTCGCCGAAAAAAACGCGGCGAACTGCATCGAAAGAGGGGCCGTCCGTGCGGAGGCACTTAGCCAGACGCCGCGGCGGCGCCATATTCGCCTGCTCGGGCCCCGGTCCGCCCGGTGAACCCATCCAGGCGGGCTCTTCGGTCCTTCTCCCTGCTACCTTGATGGGCAACGACAGGGGGGGACTGGCATGGAGGGGGGGACATCGACCTGGAATCGGCGATACATCGCCGATAGAGCGGCTGTAGGCCCTTGATGCTGAATCCGCACGTTCCTGGGTGGGGGTGGGCCAGCGGGCCCGTGTGCGAGATGAGTGGACGATTGGGGGTCGATGCGTCCCCCCGATGCCTATGCCCCCCCGTGCCCTTTTCCATGACACCCCCCCACCCCTCTGGCCATCGCTCGGACGTCCATTCCCTGTGTGTTTTTCGGTTTCGTGCGTGGCTTTTTCGCGAAATGATCAAGGATATTCCTAGATGGTCCTCGCCGAAGGAAAAATGCACACGTCCGAGCGATGCCAAGCCCTCTGCACGTCTCGCTCTATTTTGCCGAGAAACGGGGGCCACTGATCGGCCCAGCAATCGCTGGGTCTTCTCACGGCCAGCACATACCTGCCAGCGCTGCAGCAGATTCAGCGATTCGGGCTAGGCGTCGCAAGCTTCACACGAGTGAAACATTCCGAAGGGAGGATCTTCGAGATAAGCCATACGATGGCTCGAATGCGCAAGTGCCCCACATTGAAACATGACTGCCCCGTCAGGTAGCCTGAAAAACTATTGCTCCTGTACAAATCAACGCGAAACAAATCAATCCTGCTTCTGAACAGACCGCGACGATGTCGGCGAGACGATCTGGCTCGTTAGAGGTCGCGAGCTAGGGCGCGGGCTAATATTGATGCCCTGCCCCTCCGCGAGCAGATGCACCTGCTCGGGCAGGTGCCGCAACTGCTGCAGCATCTCCTGCGCCCTCCCCACCGCCTTTTGCAGCTCGCGCATCTGGTGCACCGACGTGGTTCCAGTGTCTTCCGCCCTCATACCCAGATTGTAGTTCGAATCGGCGCAACAGAACCACACGTGCTCGTCAAGAAACGCCGAGGCCGTTCCTCGTCGCCCCTCGTCGTGAAAGAGGTCGCCCTCACCCTCCAGACACGGATCAGAAACACGCAGGCCCTTGTCACGGAGGCATCCCTGGAGAGGTGGCCCGTTCCTGTTACGGCACACTGCCAGCCATGCGCCGCCGTATTGCAAAGAGATGTCGAGGCAGATGGATGCGCGGGCGCGCACGAACAGCTCCAGGGCTTTCCCGTGGTTGTGATTGTACGCGTTGCCCATGACACCGATGTAAATGTTCGTGAGCATGACAACCACAAGCATAGCAGCGACTAAAAAAGTGATTTGTTGCACCCACGCCCAAGAACTCGTCCCATCATTTGCCGATTTGCCCAATAGGTTATCCGCCGCGAATTCACCCAGAAATCCCAATTCGTACGTCTGTCGGAATAAACCAATCCAAGATACTTCTTCCTCTGGGTAGAGCGCATAGAGGGCGTGCCACGCGGCCAGAATGAAGAAAACCATGACCGCAAGGAATGACACTCCTTCCTGGAGAGTGTAATGTATTGGGAGGAACTTCTGCCCTAGTCGGAGCGTCTGGAGCCCGCGAAGGTAGGTGACGATCTTGATCCACTTGAAGAAGCCCGCAGCCGCTAGCAGCGTCCGAAGGTACCCCTGGTCTTCTGGAGTGTTCGGCACAACGAGCAACACTAGCAAAGCAGCTACCGCGGCCACGCTCCCGAGATTTTTAAACGTGTTCATGTTCATGTACTCGTGCATCCATCCGCACCTCCAGAAGCCGATGAACTTGCGGATCTCATCGTGAACATTTTTCAGCAGCACTATAGCAACAACGGCGACTTCACTGACCGCCCAAGCATTACTCAGCTCAAAACTCCAGTAAGCCTCTCCTTTGCCGATCTGCCAGTGCACTTGCCAAGCGATGTAGAACAGGGCAACAGCACTCAGAAGGTCGAAGGTGAACTGCTGAACGTAGAGCGGCCAGGCGCGATTGAACGCGGCGAGGGAGATCGCCTGCGCGACGGCTGTCCTGAGCACGTCCTCTCGTGGCGTGAACGCAAGCGCGTGCAACATCACGGGGTGAAGCACATCGGGCGCGGTGATCCGCTTGATGGTTACGGGAGCAGCTCGGTGCTCCCCGGGCGGGGCGACGTAGCGCTCGACAACATCCCCGCCAGGCTTCCTGGCCAGCGCGTGGGCGTTCACATCCCACGACAAATTGGCCATCCTCAGGACCTCGCCGACCTCCTGGATGGGGAAGATCGTGTTCCACGCCGGGTCCGAAAACTCGTAGGCGAAGCCGCCCAAAGGTATCTTCTGCTTCAGCTCTGCGTCGGGCACCTCCATGACCCATGCGAAGCGGATGGCTTTTATGGTGCCTCCCTTGCCGTCGGGCACATCGCAGTCATGAGGGTGGCCCTCAGGGAGAGGGTGGAGGTCGCGGTCGATGTGCGCGGTGGCATCCTTGCTCAGGGACTCTGGCGCCCCGAAGGCGAACGCCTGATGCCCAGCAGACTTGCAGATCTGGTTTACCACCAGCGGCCTTGCGAGGCCGTCAAGGTAGAGCCACCCACCGAGTGGCAGCTTCGAGCACGGGTACACAAAGCTGAACGTCTCCGCGTTCAGTGGTATGAGGACGTCTGCGCGGCATCCCTTCGGGAGCGTGACCTTCGCCTCTGCGGAGGTCGGCGTCGGCTTCTCGGCATCCTGGAGCTGCAGCTCCCTGCTGTCTCTGTCATACTTGATGTGTTTGCTGATGTACCTCTCCTTGACGGCAGGTTCCGAATCACAGACCAAACATTGAATCACAGATAGCGCGCGGAGAATCGCAGACCGCGCGCGCCGAATCACAGAGAACACACATTGAATCAGACCGCGCGCGCCGAATCACAGACAGAACGCATTGAATCACAGACCGCGCGCGCCAAATCACAGATAACACACATTGAATCACAGACCACGCGCGCCGAATCACAGACAGCACACATTGAATCACAGACCGCGCGCGCCGAATCACAGACAACATTCATTGAATCGCAGACCGCACGCGAAGAATCACAAACAACACACATTGAATCAAAGACCGCGCGCACCGAATCACAGACAGAAAGCATTGAATCACAGACCGCGCGCGCCGAATCACAGAGAACACACATTGAATCACAGACAGCGCGCGCCGAATCACAGACAGAAAGCATTGAATCACAGACCGCGCGCGCCAAATCACAGATAACACACATTGAATCACATACCGCGCGCGCCGAATCACAGACAGCACACATTGAATCACAGACCGCGCGCGCCGAATCACAGACAACATTCATTGAATCGCAGACCGCACGCGACGAATCACAAACAACACACATTGAATCAAAGACCGCACGCGACGAATCATAAACAGCACACATTGAATCACAGACCGCACGGGAGGAATCACAGACAACACACATTGAATCACTAACCGCACGCGACGAATCACAGACCGCATATGTGGACACATATTCGGTTTCCATAAAAGAGCATCAACCGTAATAGCGGATTTTGGCTTCAATAACGGGACCCCGGCTTCCGGGCTTCCATAGTTCCCCACCATCTTAGGGTGTTGGGTCCTCGTTGTGAAGAGACGGTCTCCGCGTCTCCTCCTTCCTTCCTTCCTTCCTTCCTCCTCCCTCCTCCCCCTCCTCCCTTCTCCCTGCGTTTCACCCACCGAACACAGCGTTTCATAGCCCCATAGGGAGCTCCACCGAAGGCCACAGCGCCACCGCCCGCATGCGTCACCCTCACCCATTTCGGCACACCCCTCACACGTCTAGTGGCCCATAGGGAGCCCCATTGAAGGAAACAATGCCACCGCCCGCATGCGTCACCCTCACCCATTTCGGCACACCTCTCACACGTCTCGTGGTCCCATAGGGAACTCCGTTAAGGCGCCAGAGCCACCGCCCGCATGCGTCACCCACACACATGTCGTCACACCCCTCACACGTTTCGTGGCCCCATAGGGAGCTCCATGGAAGGCCACAGTGCCACCGCCCGCATGCGCCACCCACACACATGTCGGCACACCTCTCACACGCTTCGTGGCCACCTCTCACACGTCTCGTGGCTCCATAGGGAGCTCCAACGAAGGCCCCAGTGCCACCGCCCGCATGCGTCCGTCACCCACACCCATGTCGTCACACCCCTCAGACGTTTCGTGGCCCCATCGGGAGCTCCACCGAAGGCCCCAGTGCCACCGCCCGCATGCGTGATCACACCCATTTCGGCACACCCCTCACACGTCTCGTGGCCCCATAGGGAGCTCCACCGAAGTCCACAGTACCACCGCCCGCATGAGTCACCCTCACCCATGTCGTCTTACCCCTCACACGTCGCGTGGCCCCATAGGGAGCTCCGACAAAGGCCCCGGGTGCCGCTGCCAGTATGCGCCACCCACGCCCATTCTGACACACCCTTCACGCGTTCCGTGGCATAGGGAGCTCTGTTGAAGGCGCAAGTGCCACCGCCCGCATGCGTCACCCTCACCCATTTCGTCACACCCCTCGCACGTTTGGTGGCCCCATAGGGAGCTCCAACGAAGGCCACAGTGCCACCGCCCGCATGCGTCACCCACACCAATTTCGTCACACCCCTCACATGCTTCGTGGCCCCATAGGGAGCCCCACCGAAGGCCCTAGTGCCACCGCCCGCATACGTCACCCGATCACCGGATCAGTCAGATCACCCGATCAGTTTGGCCACAATCACTGGATCACCGGATCAGCTGGCCACAACACCGGATCACCAGATCAACTGGCCAGATCAGCCTGATCACCAAATCAGTTGGCCACAACACCAGGTCACCGGATCACTGGATCCACTGGCCCAATCACCAGATCAGCCGGATCAGCTGGCCACAACACCGGGTCACCAGATCACCAGGTCACAAGATCAGATGGCCCGATCAGCAGGTCACCGTTGCGTGCGGTCTGTGATTCAATGTGTACTGCTTGTGATTCGTCGCGTGCGGTTTGTGACTCAATGTGTGCTGTCTGTGATTCGGCGCGCGCGGTCTGTAATTCAATGTGTGATGTCTGTGATTCGGCGCGCGCGGTCTGTGATCCAATGTGTGGTGTCTGTGATTCGGCGCGCGCGGTCTGTGATTCAATGTGTGCTGTCTGTGATTCGGTGCGCCCCGGTTTCCGGGCTTCCATATTTCCCCATCATCTTGTGGTGTTGGGCCCTCGTTTTGAAGAAACGATCTCCGCGTCTCCTCCTTCCTTCCTTCCTTCCTTCCTCCTCCCTTCTCCCCTCCTCCCTTCTCCCTGCGTTTCACCCACCGAATACAACGTTTCGTAGCCCCATAGGGAGCTCAACCGAAGGCCACAGCGCCACCGCCCGCATGCGTCACCCATTTCTTTTCGGCACACCCCTCACACGTCTCGTGGCCCATAGGGAGCTCCATTGAAGGAAACAATGCCACCGCCCGCATGCGTCACCCTCACCCATATCGGCACACCCCTCACACGTCTCGTGTCGCCATGGGGAGCTCCAAGGAAGGCCCCAGTGCCACCGCCTGCATGCGTCACCCACACCCATTTCGCCACACCCCTCACACGTCTCGTGGCCACATAAGGAGCTCCATGGAAACAGTGCCACCGCCCGCATGCGCCACCCACACCCATGTCGGCACACCTCTCACACGCTTCGCGGCCCCATAGTGAGCTCCACCGAAGGCCCCAGTGCCACCACCACCCGCATGCGTCCGTCACCCACACCCATGCCGTCACACCCCTCACACATTTCGTGGCCCCATCGGGAGCTCCACCGAAGGCCCCAGTGCTACCGCCCGCATGCGTCACCACACCCATTTCGGCACACCGCTCACACGCTTCGTGGCCTCATAGGGAGCTCCACCGAAGTCCACAGTGCCACCGCCCGCATGCGTCACCCTCACAAAGTTCGTCTTATCCCTCACACGTCTCGTGGCCCCATAGGGGAGCTCCGACAAAGGCCCCAGTCACTGCCCGTATGCGTCACCCACGCCCATTCTGGCACACCCTTCACGCGTTCCGTGGCATAGGGAGCTCCGTTGATGGCGCCAGTGCCACCGCCCGCATGCGTCACCCTCACCCATTTCGTCACACCCCTCGCACGCTTCGTGGCTCCATAGGGAGCTCCAACGAAGGCCCCAGTGCCACCGCCCGCATGCGTCACCCACACCTATTTCGTCACACCCCTCACATGCTTCGTGGCCCCATAGGGAGCTCCACCGAAGGCCCTGGTGCAAACGCCCGCATACGTCACTGGATCACCGGATCAGCCGGATCATCGGATCAGATTGGCCACAATCACTGGATCACCGGATCAGCTTGCCAAACACCGGATCACCAGATCAACTGGCCAGATCAGCCTGATCACCAAATCAGTTGGCCACAACACCAGGTCACCGGATCACCGGATCCACTGGCCCAATCATCAGATCAACCAGATCAGCCGGATCAGCTGGCCACAACACCGGGTCACCAGATCACCAGGTCACAAGATCAGATGGCCCGATCAGCAGGTCACCGTTGCGTGCGGTCTGTGATTCAATGTGTGCTGTTTGTGATTCGTCGCGTGCGGTTTGTGACTCAATGTGTGCTGTCTGTGATTCGGCGCGCGCGGTCTGTAATTCAATGTGTGGTGTCTGTGATTCGGCGCGCACGGTCTGTGATCCAATGTGTGGTGTCTGTGATTCGGCGCGCGCGGTCTGTGATTCAATGCGTGCTGTCTGTAATTCGGCGCGCGCGCTCTGTGATTCGGCGCGCGCGGTCTGTGATTCAATGTATTCAATGTGTAGTGTCTGTGATTCGGCGCGCGCGGTCTGTGATTCAATGTGTGGTGTCTGTGATTCGGCGCGCGCGGTCTGTGATTCAACGTTTGGTCTGTGATTCGGAACCCCCCATCTCCTTGATGTACCTCTTCACGTACAGCGTGTCGTGGGCGAACGGGAACGGCCTGACCTTGTACCTGCGCACAGGGTTGGGATTGTGATGGCCGCTGTTGCGGAAAACCACCATCTCTTCGGCCGCGTCGTCCAGAACCCGCGCCGCCATCGGTGTGTTCACGAGCAGCAGGTTGGACAGCAGGCAGGTCCTCTGGGTGAGCTCCCTCGCCAGCGGGTTCTTGGCGATACCCACCTTCTCGTGCCTCCTCGATTTCGGCGCGCACGTCAGCTCCTGCAGCGCCAAATTCTCCTCGTGCTCCTGGTCCTGGAACAGCTCCTCCGCGAGGCTCGGGTACCAGCTTAGGTGGACGATGAAAGACTTTACGAGGTCAAGCAGGTAACCGCCCTCGTCGGCTGCCGGGACGCACAGCCTGCACTGTCGTGGATCCCACAACCCCTCGTCGTACAGCGAGGAAAGAATGTTCGTATTGCCCCTGCTCGCTGCGCCGCGTACGACGGAGTCAATGGCGTCCTGGTCCGAGGCGTACGTGTGTTCCTCGATGCCGAGGCCGTCTCGCAGCCAGGCGCATACCTCTATGCCTCGCCCTCGCTTAGGCAGCTGCCAGTCCTTCGGTTTCGCCTGGGCGGCCTGCTCGAACTCTATGGCGGGGCGCGCCTGCCTGTCCGACCGGCAGCTCGCTGACGAGGGCCCGCGTTTCGGAGCATTCGTACAGGCGTTTGTCGACCACGCATTGTGAATGGACGACTGCATGGCCGCGACGCGCCCACTGACGGCCAGCCAGCAGCCTGAGGACCTGGAGCATCCACAGACCTTGAGCCAAAATGATTAGGGATCCCCTTGGAGCCCTTCTGGAGCGCCTCGGGGGGAAAGACCAGCGGGATATGAAATTCCCACCCGCCCTCTGGGCGACAGGTGGTCTAACGATATTATTTGTCTCCTCTCCCTACCCCCTCCCCTGGACCTGGACGGGGGGGTTCGCGAGCAGTTGGAGCGCCCGGGATGGCCCAAATTGGCTCCAAGAGGGCCTCAGAGAGTCCGAGATGGCCTCCAAGATCGCTCAAGATAACCAAACATGGTTCAAGACAGCTTCCGACATTCCTTCAGGAGGCCCAAGAGGGCCACAAGATAGATCCAAGTGCTTTGGGAGCTCCCTCGGGGCCCTCCCGAGAAGCCAAAATCCTTCAAACACCTAAGGAAAATCAGTGATTGTTGCCTTCTCGCCTTTTCGCTTCCGATGCGTTCTGGAGGCGTCAACATGGCCCCAACATGGCCCAAGAAAGCTCCAAGAGGGGTCTAAGAGGCCCCCAAGACGGCCCTAAGAGCGCCCAAGATCGCCCCAAGAGCGCCCCAAGAGGGCCCCAAGAGGCGATGTTGATGGCCCCGGAGGGGGAGGCAAATCTAGGACCCCCCCTCCTTTGATCGATGGTCTCCAAGACGGCCCCAAGAGGCGCTCCAGGGCTACCAAGAGAGCCCCAAGAGAGCCCCAAGAGGGTTCCAACAGGGTCCCAAGAGGGCCCCAAGAGGTACCCGAGAGGCCTCCGAGCGGTCTCAGAGAGCCCAAGATGACCTCCAAGATGGCTCAAATAGCCCAAGCTGGCTCAAGATGGCTCCCAAGATTTTCCAAACGGCCCCAAGACCGCTCCAAGAGCGCCCAAGAGCGCTCCAAGAGAGCCCTAAGAAGCGGTTTGCGGGCCCCTGAGGGGGGAGCTGAGTTGGGACCCCCCCCATCCCATAACCGCTTGTTCCCAAGATGATCCCAAGAAGCCTTCCAGGGTTACCAAGAGGGTTCCAAGAGGGCCCCAAAAATTCCCAGAAAGCACCAGCAGCAGCAGCCGCAAGAATACCTCTAGATGGTTCCATGAGTCCTCGTCCGCGTCGTCCTCATCCTAGTCCTCGTTCTCCTCGTCCTCGTCCTCATCCGCATCAACGTCCTCCTCGTCTTCCTCGTCCTCATCCTCCTCCTCCTCCTCCTTCTCCTCCTCCTCCTCCTTCTCCTCCTCCTCCCCTTCCCCTCGCCCCCACGCGGCCCCCAGGGATGGCCCGAAGAGGCCTTCCAAGGCCACCCCCTTGCTCCCAGAGATCTCTCGGTTCACCCTGGTTGCTCGCTTTGTTTCTCTAGATGTGTATCTTCGTCCTTTTTTCCGTCAGCTCTCATGGGCAGGGCTTCTGAATGGGCTGGTGGGGATACTTCTTACGAAGCGGCCGCAAGCGGAAGCGCAGGCGGCTTCCGAAGTCAGCCCGGGCTACGAGCCAAACCTAATTACCTAAGCGCGCGAACTAGCGGCCACCGAAACTGCCGCCAAAGTTGGCCCAAGATGGCCTCCAATATGCCTCGAAGACGGCCAAGATGGCCTCCAAGACACCTAATATGGCTCCAAGATAGCTCCAAGATGGCCCAACATGCACCCAAGACGGCCTTAGTCTCAACATGACCCACGACGGCCCAAGAGGCCCCGAAGAGGCATCCAAGACGGCCCAAATGGTCTCCAAGAGGTCCTCCAGGAAGGCCCGAAAAGGCCAACAGAATTGATTGTCCTTAAAGTTTGAAGGTTTTTTTGCAGTCGGCCACCCGACGAGACCCCAAAATGCACATGTCAATGCCTTTCATGCACAAGATGACCCCAAAAGGACTCCAGGATGCCTCCAAGACGGGCAAGATGGCCCAAGATGGCTTCCAAGTCCGCCTAAGATAGTCCAAGATGGCTTCCAAGACGATCCAAGAGGGTCCAAGATGCCTCCAAAACGGCCCAAGAGGCCTCCAAGAAGTCCTCCGCGAGGGCCCGCAGAGGCCAAATCATTGGTTGTCATAAGGTTTTTGGAAGGATTTTGGTATTTGCTTTTTTTCGGCCTTCCGACAGCCCAAGACGGCCCAAGAGGTCCCCAAGATCGCCCCAAGATCGCCCAAGAGGCCTCCAAGATGGCTCCATGACGGCCCAAGAGGCCTCCAAGACGCCCAAGATGGCCTCCAAGACGGCGACGATGGCCCCCAAGATGCCTCCAAGACGGCCAAGAAGGCCTCCAAGACGGCGAAGATGGCCCCAAGATGCACCCAATACGGCCCCAAATGGCCTGAAGATAGCCTTGGATTTCCCAAAAGGCCCACCAAAGGCCTCCAAGACGGCCCAAGACCCTTCCAAGACGTCCCCAGGAAGATCGGAAACCACCTGGTCCGATAGCTCGCCGCGAAAGCTTTCGAGACCCACTCGGGGAACACGTGGCCCGATAGCTTGGCCAAGCTCAAACCCAACTTTCGGCCACGCAGGCGCTTCCAAAAAAGCAGGAGGCGGCGGTGATTCGCCGTAGGCGTCTTCGATAACGCCAACGTCTCAATATGCGCTGATGATTGATACCCGCCCCCGCATGATGTTCCCAGATGCGCCAAGGCAGCGCCCAGACGCACTGACGCGACTCTAATAGATCCCATTATGATAGAGAGGGGGCCGGCGGCAGGGGGCGAAGCCCTCACGGATAAAAGTGAAACGGCGCACAGGAGGAGGAGGAGGAGGAGGAGGAGGAGGAGGAGGAGGGAGCGAGTGAAACGGCGCCTAGGAGGAGGAGGGAGCGAAAGGGGCACTGCAGGAGGTCGAGAGCTCCTGGAGGGGGGGCGGCCTCCCCAAGGCGTGCCCCCCCCCTCCCCTGGGCGCGATTCTCCGATGGGGGATACACCGTGGACCCGCACAGTATGGACCGCCACAAAGGATGCAAGGCTGCTGGGCGCTCAGGCAAGGACGCAGGGGTGCCTGGGGAAAGCTGCCCACGATTGCCACTCGGGTCCACCGCGGAAAGCGTCCCCTGTATCCCCCCGTGACCTGGGCGCACCTTCCCAGGCCAGCGTAGGACGTCATAGGGCTTCGACGAGGGGGGGGAGAGAGAAGGGAGGGGGGGGGAGAAAGGAGGGAGGGAGCAGCCAGAGAAGACACCGGTCAGGAGTGCAAGCTAACCAGCCAGCGCGAGAAGCGCGGCACAGGCAAAACAGATGCGGTTCGAGACACAGGAGAAGTGCAATCTACCTATACGACCACACTTCGGGTGATAAGGAGGTTGGGGGGTGGGGGGGAAATTATCAACTGCTGGCAGATTCGATGGGTGTAATGCGACGATGCTGGTGACGCGCCCTCGAGTTAGCGACGACGCGTGATGACGATGTTGCGCTGCGATTAAATGTCACGATCGTTCTCACTATCGATCTCGCTTTCGATCTCGCTATCGATCTCACCATCGATCTCACTATCGCTTCCTCTATCCATCTCACTATCGATCTCACAATCAATGTCACAATCAACCTGACTGTCGATCTCACCTTTGATCCCACTATCCATCCCATTATAGGGACCCCCTTACCGATCTCAACATGTCGACTTCACTATCCGCCCGCCCACCGCCGACGGAACACCGACGGGACGCCAACGGGACACCAACGGGCAAGACACCACGGCGTGACCCAGGCCAACACGCACGCGCCCACCGGGGGCGGAGTGGCGGTCCACTGAATCCGAATCGCCCTAGCGACGGCGGGGTCATTCCTCTCGCGCGCCGACGCAGCTTCGCCTCGCCCGCACGCGCGACACGAAACCGAAACCGATTTACCGGTGGTGGGCTCTCCGTTCCACCGCGATCTCACCCCCAACCTCCGATAGCAAGATACGTAAAGCACATGGGTTTCGAGCCCCAGGAAAGGGGCAATCTACAGGAACATACGTAAGACACATCAGACTCGAACCAAAAAAAAAGAAAATCTATAGGACACACGTGAAGCATACGGGTTTCGAACCCCAGGAAAGGAGCAATCGATAGGACCATACGTAAACACACATCGGATTCGAACCCTAAGAAATGAACAACCCAGGAACACACGTACAACCGCATAGGAGTCGAGACCCAGGAGAGGGCAATCCGTGGGAACAAATGTAAAACACAAGCGGTATTCGTGCCCCAGAATATTGGCAAACGATAGGAGCATACTGGAAAAATGTTTCGAGCCACATGAGCGGGGCAGCATACAAGAATAGATGCACAGCACATATGATTCCAGCCCCAAGAAGCGGGCAATCGATAGGAACGTACGTAAACCACGTGCGATTCGAGCCACAGTAGAAGGGCAATCGATAGGAACATACGTAACACGCGCAGAAATCGAGCCCCAGGAAAGGAGGAAAGGAGCGATCGATAGGAACGCATGTAAGACACAGCAGATTCGAGCCCCATGAAGAAGCAGGAAAGGGGCAGATGTAGGAACAGTCTTAAACACAAACAACATTCGAGCCACAGGAGAGGGGCAATCGATAGGAGCGTACGTAAAACACATAGGAGACGAGCCCCATGAAGAGACAACCGATAGGAACATGTGTAAAACACATTGGTTCCGATCCCCAAGCAAAGGACAATCCAAAGGAGCACAAGTAGAGCACATACGATTCGAACCACAAAAGATATACAATCCATGCAAACATGCGTAAAACACACGGGTTTCGAGACCCAGGAAACGGGCAATCGATAGGAGCATATGTAAACACACATTGGTTTCCGAGCCCCAGGGATGGGGCAATCTGTAAGAGCATGCGCAAAACACATGCGATTCGAGCTCCAGGAAACGTGCAATCTATAGGAGCATACATAAAACACAAAGGATTCGAGCCACAAGAAAAACGGCAATCTATAGGAGCATACGTAAATGACGTCGGATTCGAGCCACGGTCGAAGGGCAATTGATATGAACAGATGTAGAAGGCTTGCAGCCAAAGCACCATAGTAACTTTCGCTTCTGAACCAAATCGAGCCAGAACGCCATGGGGAGCGCTGCAGGACCGTGAAACCGAGCCAAACACACAATAGTGAGCGCTGCCAGACCGCGTCACCAAGGCCGCCGCCGGGCCGCCGCTGGGCCTGGAAGACGCCTCCCCCCCCCCGACCCCCGTGGAGATTCTGGAAAAGGAAAATTTGGATCACTATTAAAATCCACTGTCGAAACGCTTTCAGAGAAATAATCGACATCATCACCACCACCACCGCCGCCACATCATCATCGTCATCATCATCACCATCACCACCACCACCACCACCTCCATCATCATCATCATCATCATCAGCAGCAGCAGCATCATCATCGTCATCATCATCGTCAACATCATCTTCATCATCATTATCATCATCATTATCAGCATCGTCATCATAATCATCAGCAGCCTCATCATGATCATCATCATCACACTCATCATCACATTGTCATGATCATGATCAGAACCACCACCATCAACATCATCATCATCACCATCATCATCATCGTTATCGTCATCATCATCTTCTTCATCATCAGCACTCATCGGCAACATCAACATCAACATCATCACCAACATCACCATCGTCCTCATCATGATCGGAATCCTCGTGCTTGCAATTGCCACTGCCATCCCGACCTCCATCCGCATCGTCCGTCCCAACGCAATCCTGCTCGTATTCCTCGTTCTACTCAGCTCCTCCCTCCCCCATCCCCCATCACAAGCATCACACTCCTTCCCCATCGCCGAAATCGCGTCATGTCCTCATGCGCGTCGCCATCATCAGAATGACCACTATCACCACCACGATAGTCAATGTCGTCAACATTATCACATCCATCACCATCATAACGATCGTCATCATCCTCATTCACCATCATCATCACTACCGTCACCGTCACCGTCAACATATCCATCACCATCGCCACCACCATCAGTGTCATCGTCAGAATCAGCATCAGCATCAGCATCATCACCATCATCATCATCCTCAGCACCATCACCACAAGCATCACCATCACCCTGATTATCCCTCCCCTCCCTCTCCTGCTCCTGCCCCTGCTCCTCCCCGGTATCCACCTCCGACCTTCTCATTCCCCCCCTTCCCCCCACCCCCTCCACCCCAACGAGAACTCCTTGCCCCGCAGCTGACGGTCATGCTCATGAGGTAGCCGCTGCTGGATCTCTCGGTGACGCGGATCAATCCGTGCTCGCCCTCAGGACCGTAGCAAAACGTCGCCGCGCCCCCCTCGAAGCGGAGGCTCGTGAGCGTGTGCTTCCCCTGGGAAACGAGAGGCACGGGGACAAAGTCATGGAGGGGGAAGGGGATGAAAGATGGAGGGGTGGAGCAGAAGGGGATAAGGAAGAGCAAGCTGCGAGCAGAGGATGCGGCAGATGGGGATGAGGGACAGGCGCTGGGGGTCTGGAAAAGGGCGATCGAAGGAAGAGGAACAGGGTTCGGGGCTGCAGGAGCACCGGGAGCACGGGGATCAGCAGGGGCAGCAGGAGCCATGGGAGCAGCAAGCAAGCAAGGTCCCGCACGAGCACGAAGCCCGGTCCAATACCAGACGCGGAGTGAAACAAAAACAGGTGCACAAACGACATGTCCTCTGCTGCTACATGTCCTCTGACGGTGGTGCGTTCATGGCTGCGCATCGGAAAAAAAAGGAAGGACAACGACGCGCGAAGTGGGAGACGGACGCACGACGGGCAAGGACGAGAATCGAGGCGAGGGGGGCGGGGGGGAGGGACGACAGACAGGAGGGGGGACGACCGAGGAAACGCGAGCAGGAACCAAACGCTACTACTACTACTGCGCTACGTAGTTCGCGGCCTGGCTCTGCAGTGCTTTGGCTGGGCAGGCAGCTTTGCGTCTGTAGTGCCGCCAGAGCTCCAGGCCACGACTAAGCTCAACAGCGCCCTTCTGGCTCAGACGAACGCGTTTCTCCTGCAACCGGCGTTCGCTCTTGATGAGCTCCGTGGCCCATTGCCGGATAGGCTTGCGAGCATGTGCAGATTCGAATCTTGTCTTCAGCCAGTTGGACATGTCTGACCGTTCATCTGTGTCGAGCTTGACATATCCCACCATGCAGCCTAACATCTACCGCTGTGTGTTTGCAAGCTGCTCAACGTCGTCAGAGGCGCCGTCGACAGACTGTACAAGGCCGTCGGCGTGAAGATGCTATCGAACAGCCAGGCACGGAGGTCGAAGTCGACGCGATTGTTCGTCAGGGCCGCCCTGAACGAATTGAGCTTGGCCCATGCACAACGAAGCCGATGTGCAAGCATAATCTTGCCTGGGTTCTCGAGGTCGCCAAGAAACCGGTTTCCCAACTACGCGTGGTAAACAGAAGACCTCACTACGTTGATGAAGTCCCCTGCTGTGTCGACTAAGATGCGTGATCCCACAAGTGCAGATCCAAAGTGGAGATCCGGCTCTTCTTGGCATTCAGCTCCAGGCCGACTCACTGCAGCTCTTCGTTCAGCACGTCGAGCATCTCAAGATGCTCTCCCAGGCTGTTTGCGCAGCGAAGCGCACGTGGGACAGGCGGCCGCTGCGGCATCTGGGCTCGAGCTTCAGGCCGTGGTCGCGCACGCGGTCTGGCCAGCGCTGCACGACCATCTCCAGTCCGGCATTTAACAGCCGCGGGCTCAGAACGCCACCATGACGAACGCACTTTTTGACGTCGAAGATGCGGTCAGTTCCGAGTCGCCCAATCTGTTTCCTGCACATCGCCGGCAATATCTCCAAATAGGGGCGGGGAACTCCCTGTGCATCCAAAGATTTGAGCAACTGCGGACCCAGAATGCGATTAAATGCCTTCTTCAAGTCTGGACTTGCAAAGAAGAGGGGCGCGTGATTGTCGATCGCCTTGCTGATCACCGTCTCCAGGCAGGGCGTCTTCTGCGCTGCGGGCCGGCATTGAAACCCATCTGCTCGTCAGACTGCTCTTGGTAGAGCTGGTGCTTGAGGCGGCCGTGGAGAACGCAGGCGATGATGTTGCACGTCACTGTTCGAATTTTTATCGGGCGCCAGTTGGACGGAATAAAAAATCCTCAGACTTTCGAAGCATGGCGAAATAAGTCTCATGCCAACCTTCGTCTACGCGTCCCTGTCGCAATATATCGCTCAGAGCTGCAGCGAGGAACTGTCGAACCCCCGGGCCGCCCATCGAAAACATCTACAGGGCAATTCCAGATCGGCCCCGGCACCTGCCATTTGCCATCTGCATCACGGCACGGTTCAACTCCCCAGGCGCGATCGATGGGGCAGCGCTCATGTCTGCGTCGTCGAACGTTGCACAGCGCGCGTCGCTCGCGAAGACGTCGCCCATGAACTCTGCCATGGTGTCTGGCGGCCCGCTGGAGCTGGTCTCGCGCTGGACCGGGAGCCAGCGCACAGAAGACAAAGCAGATACGTGACCGAAGTCGTCGAGAATCTGAACAATCTTATGGCTCTTGAGCCTGCGTGGGTTATTGCGCGCTTTCTCTGGGACTTCCTTCGACTATTATTTCCGTCTCGCTTTGCCCGCGCATGTCTTCCGCTCGCCCCGCATCTCCTTCAATCCACTACCATCGCCATCAGTCAGACCAGCGGCACGCGGGGCGCCATCGTCGCGGCCTGCCTCTGCTGTTGTCAGATTGCAGGAGACACTGTCTGGCCCAACCCATGTCTGGGCTGGTTTCCGCCTCGATCGCGCGCTGCATGTCTACTGAGCGGCCCGTCTGGACAAGCACTGCTGCGACTGCTCTGTGGTCTGCGCCCAGGTCAATGCTGTCCACGGCAGTCGCGTGAACAACGTGAAAGCCAGGCCCGTGCAAAACAAAATCGATCTGCCGTTTCATACCCACGCTGCCTGCGATAGCGCGCGCCTCTTCCAGAGAGCAACCTCCGCCGTCGTCGGCGATCTGCAAATGGAAGCAGCCTGTGAATATCCAGAGCTTCTCTGCGGGAGCGCGGCATTGAGCTGCGCGTCGAAATCCCAATCGATTGTGCAGAAAAAAAAACCAAGCGACGCAGCCCATCTTGCCGCCGTGGCCGAGCAGTCGAACACGTCGGCCAAAAGCATCCTCAGGGTATCCCGCGCGCGGCATCTGGCAATATATCACGATTACTGTCGCACCTTCTCTGAAAAAAGGCGCACAGCAAGAACTCGATCTCCATAGTTTCTTTTCGCCACAACATGATCTGCCCAACTTGAAAGAGTTAAAACAGACACTCAACCATAACCCTCGCCACGGTGGTTTATCAGTTTGTGGCTGGCGCGGAGATCGCACTCTGCCGCAGCGGCCCACGTCTCACTGAAGCGAACGAAGTCCCGCGTCATGCCGCGCAGTTCGGATAGCATGTCTGCCAACCTCTTTCTGTGTACACGTGCATTTGTACAGAAAACAAAAATGAGAGAGAACAAAACAACAAACAACAAACAAACAAACAAAAAACGTCACCTGCAGCGGCGGGCGAAACAGCGTGCTCGCCGGGTGCTGCCCCTCATAGGGGACCTTTTATCCCCCTTGCCCTTTCCGTTTTCGACTCCTTTCCCAGCTGTGCCCCGCTGGGGCCGGCCAGCGCGCGCGGCGAGAAGCCCCTTCCAATCTCCGTCCTCTTTCAGATACTCCCCCCAGACCTCCCCGCCCTTCATCTGCAGCTCCCCATTCTCAACCGTCGCCTCCACCGCCATCGCCCCCCTAGCTTCAAGACGTTCGTTTCCACGTCGGCCCAAAAGGCTTCCTTGTCGAAGCCCCAGTTGACGAACAAAGCCTTCGCCCCAGAGAGCATGGCCTGCGGGGCGCTCGCGTGGACGGGCAGGCCCGGATTCGCCCAGACTGCTTCGCCTCCACGCGCGAGGCGTGCCGCCCGGATTTTGACACGGCTAAGGTCTGGGCTGACGAAGAAGCGAAGACACCGAACAACACGTTGGAAAACTCGCCCGCGCAGTAAACCTCGCACGCGCCCGGGGCAATGCACCGCCACAGCTGGTCCGCCAGCCACCCCCTGGCCTCGCCCTTCCCTTCGAAGCCGATGATGTTCCCGAGCACCGCTGCCACCTGCTTGGCGTCGTACGCAGTCGTCACGTTAAGGGCATTAATCTGCAGCTCGGGCTGGCGAAACCGTTTTGCAAGTTCAGCGTCGTCTTTGAAGCTGAAAGCCACAGACGATGCTCGCGAGCTTACCTTGCTGAACTTCGCCTCCAAGTCGTTCAAGTAGGCCTGCTGATCGGACAGCTCCTTCTCGAGTACTGCGAACTTGTGATAGCTGTGATCGTTCATAGTGTTGATGGTGATGTCGACGCGGTCGATGTCTGCCTGAACGGAGCGCATATTGTTGAGGGCCGGAGTAAACTTCCTGTCGAACAGAATGGAGATTGCCTCTAAAGTGAGTGGCTCTGCCTGCGGAGCCGCACTGTCAAGGTAGAGATAACGGGCGGTGCCCCGAAGACTCTCGGGCTCGATGGATACACCATCCATCTCGTTCAGTGGACTGGTTAGTCGGGCACGTTTCTCGCCATTCCCTACTGGCGTCGAGATGGAGCGGACCTCTGCTGAGCTACTGGAGCCCCTTTCGCCTCCAAACGGCGCCCCGGGAACCCTCGTGCTCTTTTTCCGCGCCCCAGTCCCTTCCGGCAAAACCGAACCAGGGAGCAGCTTGGTACATTCGCACACGAATAGCCGGAGAAAGAAAAGAAGAGACAGGTGGGCATGGCATCCGGGTGCGCCCAAAGCTTTAAATTGCCAGAGCACCTTGAGCCGAAGCACCTTGAGCCAGAGCACCATGGGGGCAGCAGGAGCAGCAAAAGCAGTGGAAGTAGGAGCAAGAGGCAGACAAGGCAGCTCGAGTGAATCAGCGGGGACCGCCCACTCCTACACGTCGGCGCAGCCCAACACTTGACGAGCTCAAACGCGCCCGCCCGCTTTGACACCTGACTCCCCACGCGAGGCGAACATGACGTGGCGCGCGCCTGTCTCTCTGAGGAAGGCAGGCGCATGACGCGCGTGCTCCAAATTCGAAGTCGAAGCGGCGATCATCGCGCCTGGGAATGAGCGATGGATTTCGGGGATATCGGCAGGACGCGTCGTAGACGACCACTGAGCTCGCACGCAGAATCCTTGCTTCATGCCCTGCTCTTCCTGTCAAATGTCGAACTGGCGCTGGTTTTGTCGCGCTGCCTGACGCGAAACGATTGCACAGTTCACTGTGATCCTGTTCCGCAATCATTGCCCACTTGCTGCGTGGCCCCGCTTCTGATCTGACTGGCGAGTCAAAAGCATGCGCCGCGCCCAAGTGGGAGCACCACTCCCAGGAAGACTCCGCACAGCACTGTGGCCATGACAACATTGCACATCCTCGCGCGCAGCACTGCTCCTGATGGAAATATGCGCGCCCAAGCGGGGGTGCATCTTCCACAGCGGCTTGCGCGGCGCAGATGCGGGATTTACGCGCCTTCCTTGCGCGCGCGCGCGACGCGCGCAGCATCCCACTCCTGCCACGGAATTCTCAGCGTCGGCGGCACAGCAAAAATACGCCGTAACTCACGGCGCCCGAATACCGCTGCGACTGGGCCTCGACTAAGCATCGCTTAAACGATCCCAATCCCCACTGGCGCGGCCTGGGCCCCACTGGCCGATTTGCCCCTTTAGACGGGGATACAGGCTGTGTCTTTCGGGTTTCAAAGAGTACATCCTCAACTGTGGTGGGGTGGCGGCGGGGATCGGGACGGGGATGGGGATGGGGATGGGAACATGGATCGGTGAAACGATGCTGAAACACGAGTGGAGAAAGTACACACCCCGCAAGAAAGGAGCGGGACCGAGAGCCCAGTTCCCCGGCTCGCTCGAGGTCGGCGGCCCCCGCCCGCCCCCGCCCGCCCTCCCGTACCCCATGCCCATAAGAATCGTTGCTTGCGCGAGGGGACTCTGCGACTGGGGCGCGCGCTCCAACCCAGCGGCCCCGCCTCGGCGCGCAGCGCTGCGCAGGAGACCGAGCCGCGCACAGGCGCGAAGGACGACACCTTCGGCACAGTGTCTCGCTGCGCGGTGCTGGTTCGGAGCAGGAGCACCTTTTGAGGCCTTCCCTCCTCCTCCTCCTCCTCCTCCTCCTCCTCTTCCTCCTCCTCCTCCTCATCCTCCTCCTCTGCCTACTCCTGTTCCTCCTCCTCCTCCTGCTCCTGCTCCTCTTCCCTCTCCTCCTCCCTTTCCAGCTCCTCATCTTCCTCCTCCTCCTCCTCCTCCTGCTCCTCCTCCTCCTCTTCCTCCTCCTCCTCCTTTTCCTCCTCCCCCTTACACACACACACGATGAAGAGTCCCGCGCGTCGAATTGGAGCTACAGCAAGCTGCGCGCCGCTCAAGGCGCGACGGAGGGAGAGAGAGGGCGAGACGGGAACGAAGGGGGCGGGAGGGGAACGGTTGTGCCCAACCCGAATTCCCGTGCTCATGCGCACGGAGGGGAAGGGAGGGGGTGCCCATAATTGGTACCACCAGACAATCCACCTTGCCTCAACACACCCCGAAGTCTCTGGGCACCCATGTGTTCGAGGAGCAGTGGCTCCCGTTTGGCTCACCGCCCAGCGTCGCGGTGGAGCTTGTGGAACGAGCAACCCCTTTCAGCTGGGATCTGCACGTTCGGAAAGAGGAGGAAGATGCAACACCGTGCTCCCCCTCCAGCAGACGCGCGCGAAAACAGAAAAACCAACACGCGCACGCGCTCGCAGCCTCATGCTCGAAAACCTCATCCACTCCACCTCCGAGGGGCGAGAAAAGGGCGGCAAGAGAGGGCAGGGGCGGGTGCCGTGAGTTGGTTCCCTCTCGACTCTGCTGCGCGCCAGGCCAGGCCAACTCGCCATGGGCCCGAAATATGGAAGCTGCTCATGCAGGTCCCCACCCGCGCCAATCCATCCCCAGCCGACCTTCGATCCCTTGCTGCCAACTGGCAGATGCGGCTGGAGGATTCGGGAAGCAATCCCTGGCTTACGTTTGTCATGGACTGCCTTTCTTAGCCACAGGGGAGAAGGGAGGGGGTCCCTTAATAGCACCCAGCGCGGACAAGCAAGGCGTCGCATGGCAGACTGGAGACCCTACAGGTGGCTGCTCGGGGGCGGAAGCGTCATGGCCCATGCCGCACGCAAGATCATAGTCCGCCCAGCCCCACGTATTCAGTGAACTATGGGTGAGCGTGGGTAGCTGCTCGCAGAACCTGGGACGGTCCATATGCGTCACGAGCTTGCACTTGACTACACACGCAACTCCCAACGCAACCCCCCAAACCCGCCCTCGTTGAATCACTGCCGTGTCACTGCTCAGGCGCAGCGGGCCCACTGCCAACGAGTGGTAGAGGGATGGGATGATAAGGGTGATAACAAGCGAGGCAGAATGGAGAGCGAAGGACATGGACCCCTCTAAAAAGCGCCAGGCTTCTGGCACCGCTCTTCCCTCGAACTCGCAAGCCCTAGCCCCTGAGCTCTGGCGTTGGCTGGAATACACATTCGTTACCTCACCCGAACCCCTCCCAAAGCCCCTCTCTGCCCGTTACAGCTGACGGGCAGACATCATCGATATCTCGATGACACAAGGCCCATGGAAAAGGGGCGGACAGGCTGCAAGCATGTGGGATGATGGAAACAACGCTGGCACGCCTGAGCATGCATTGCCGAAACCATACCAGGCCTAAAGACTGGGCTGCTCATGGCTCTGGCCAGCTTGCCTCAAAACGTTTTCATCTAGCTTTCGACTTCTTGCTTGCGGTGTAGAGTTCCATGCTGCACTTGCTATGCGAACAATCCGACGACAAAGGATTTGACTCACTGGCCTCCTGCTAAAGCTATATTTTCTGCACCCCCAGATCGCGGACTGCGTCTGCAAGCGCTGCAGCTTCTTTCAAACACTGCCGCACTTGTTCTGATAGGTGTCGAGCATTCTGGAGACGACCTTGTTGTTCTAGTTCCAGGATCTCTTCATGGCCTGCACCCGTCCCTTGAGCAAGTCGAGCTGGGTGGTCACCTGCTGCCGCATGCCGCCCCAGGCGTCCTTGACCCGAAGTAGGCTTTCCAGATTCTGCAACACAAGGTGTTTGTTGGCCTCGCGTTGTCTCCCAGCTTGCTGCATATGCTCCATGAGCAGATGCATATGCGAATGAAGCTGCTGCTGGTTCACCACGAAGCCCCTCACCCTCATCCTCCGACTCCTCTTCCTCCTCCTCCTCCTCCTCCTCCTCTTCCTCTTCCTCCTGTTGTTCCTCGTCCTCCCCCTCCTCCTCCTCCTCCTCCTGTTCCTCTTCCTCCTCCTCCTCCTGTTCCTCTTCCTCCTCCTCTCCCTCCTCGTCCTCGACACCATCATTAACACCAGCATCATCATCAACATCAGCATCATCATCACCATCCTCATCCTCGTCTTCACCCCCATCATCACAATCAACATTCTCCTCATCCTTCTTCGTTTTCTGTTTCCTTCGTGTCAGAAAAGGGATGATGCCCCGCGGTGTCAAGCCTGCAACCACGCAAGCAACACGCAGGCGGCCTGAAGTCGCCCAGCAGGGAGTTCACGTCGTTTACTCGTCCTCGTCCTCCTCCTCCTCCTCCTCCTCCTCCTCCTCCTCCTCCTCCTCCTCCTCCTCCCATCCTCTTCCTCATCCCCCGTCTCCTCCTTCAGGCCACCCACCCCACTTCCACAAGAACAAGGCAAACCGGCGAGGCTGCTCTTGCTTGCACCTCCCCATCCCGCTCCCATAGATGAACAACACAACGCCCCAGTCCCTCCCCAACCTACGCAGCGACAGGTGAGAAGGCGACTCAAAATTCGAATGCCTCCTCCGCTTCCGTAACCTCTTCAGTGGCAGCCAGAGTTACTGTGGGCCCAGTCCAGGCAGGGTCGTGCAGTGACGCCACCCTTCCAAACAGGCCGCCTGCCAGAGTTAGACGGGACCAGCTGGCCAGAAAAACCGTTCGAGCTTTTGGGGGGCCGGGCGGTCCCTACTCATCCTGGCGCACCCGTTGGCAAGGGCTCTTGTTGCACGAACCCGAGCGCGCTGCAGGTTAGAGGGCCAGGAAATACCCACATCCATGTGCAGACCAATGTCTCCCACGCCAGTGGGCCCTGTTTCCCGTCACAACAATACCCGCGCTGGGTAGGAGGCCTGCCCAATGCGGGGACGCAGGTGAATCAGGACGCCAGGTAACAACGCACTTGTGGCATAGGCATGGAATTCAAAAACATTAATAACAATACGGCCGCCTGTCAATCCTACCCCTACCCCCAGCTAAACCAAACATGACCCCCCTTGGATGGGCCACGGTACGACTGACGGCTGCGGACAAGGCATCGGGCCCAAGCTCCAAAAACAAATCCTGCGATTCGTCTACTCTGGATCTGCTCATGCCAAAAACTACCATCACGCTCTGCCAGGTCGACTGCCAACACCACGGGTGAATCGCGTTGGGCGACATTCTCAAGCACCTCCTGAAATTCGGTCTCTCGGACTGCCCACAAAAAACCAAGGATCGCGAAAAAATCGGATGTATCCGAAGATAGCCTTGGAAGGCGCCCCCCCCCCCCCCCCCTCTCAGGCTCGATCGTGACCCTCGGGGGCCGGCAAACACATATCTCCTTTAGGGGTACCTGGCGCCCGCGCTGGGGGGGCCTCCAAACAGGGGCCAGGGCCTTTGACTCCGAGCACCCTCTACTGATGAGTTTCTTCTTGGTTTGCTGATCCTGCGGTTCCAGCCGCTGCTTTCCCCCCTTTCTGTCATGGGGGTCGAATTCTCTCGCGAGCAAGTGAGGCAGCTCAGGCTTCGATATTTCGAATGATAAATGAAGCATATTCGGCGCTAAAAACCAAAACGCGAGCTCCGCGCTCCGAAGCGCGCAAACACCTGTCCGTTGGAATCCCACCAATCCGCGCGGCGAACCCACGATGCTTCCAGGCTTTGACAGTTGCTGCCAGGCGGCGAGTCGATACGCATCAAGCTGCCATGGTTTACGACGCTTTCAGGCGCCTTCGAGGAGCGCTCGGAAGCCCTGCTGCCTCGCGCGAACCGCTTGGCACCAGCTCGAAATTTTCACCGCCCACTGACCAATCCTTTCCCGCGCAGGCCTGGCTCTGCCACGACAAATATTTCTCCGCCGGCGCCTCCCATCCATCTTTCAATCGCAGGCGCCATGTCAGATAATACACACAAACCAGCAGAAGGCATGCCCCAAGATAACCAAAACCACGGAGCCCACCGCGAAGCTCGTCGATCTTGCTGGCAGCGACCATCGCGCCCTCGTCAGTGAAACCGCGACAGCACAAGCTTCCCTCATGTCGGCTGCAGCCCTGAAGCCTTGCTATCGCAGGCCGCTCTCGCCCTCTGCATCTCATTATTGGGCGAGGTCGGCCAAGTCTCGGCTCGATGCAACAGTCGACTGTTTGTCAAGGAATGCACAAAGGCAGCTGCCCTGGTTAGCGCACGATGACAAGGCTCAAGAGCATCTGATCATGCGACCGAAGACCCGAGACAAACTTCTGAATACGTCGAGCTCGCTCTGGGCCCCGGGGCTCGTCACATGTGATCATGGGAAACGATGCTATTGCTCTGGAAATTATACCCCTGGCTGCTACGCGATAACCGTTTGGCCAGCATGGCGCCCTCTCCACGCCCGCATGGCATGGCAGCCGTTTTTCCGGGGCCGTAGTCCGACTCCATCCCGTAGCTTGCGACATCGGCCATGTTCTTGATGTTGATACTAATCTCCAAGTGAGCGCTGCAGATCGCAGGCGTCGCCGAGTCCTCCACGGAGGCGACGTCCGCCAGCACGCCCACTGCAGCGCCATCACTCGCTACCCGAGCCTCTCCTTTTCATAAACTCCTCCAGCTGGAACAGCACTCGTTTGCCTGTCAAATGCGCCTGCGCGCCCTTGAGTGGACTAGCACAGACAGCGCTGCAGAAGTAATCAGCAAATCCAGTGCCAGGACGACTGCCCCAGCGCGTCGTCGCAGTAGCCGGATTTCCTGGGACCTAAAAACCAAGGGCCGCTGCGACTCCGCCATGAAATCGGCAAGGCGCTCGACGTCCAGATTTGACGAACTGGAAAGCAGACGGCGGCATGTTTGCCTGCTGCAGAAAGTCATCCACCTCGTCTGGGGCGGAATTCATTGCGATAGCGATTTGCCTCGCACAACTCTGTGAAAAGCTGCGGCCAAATCAGTGCAGCGAATATACCATGCGGCACCCGCCTTCTTCGCCAACAGTTGAGCCAGTCGCAGGTAATGCGTCGCCATCGATGCCCCCCCCCCCCCCCTGTCGACCTCCAACCTGAAGTCCTCGAGCACGGCGCCGACGGTCAGCGCAACTCGCCCGCGTAAGAACGCGTAGAAGTGCATCGGGACTGCAGTGCTAAGCGCAAGGGCACGGCATGCTTCTACGCATAGAGCATTCCCTGCGCGTTTCGGCACCTCCGCCACCATGCAACGCGTGACCTGCACTGGCTCGGCCCCCGTGACCGTCGACGCCTTGGTTCGCCTTAAACGCGCGCTGGGCGTTTCCCCCCCCCCCCCCGCGTTTTCAGCTTCGGGCTCTTGACGAGCCGAAAGCGCTTGTTTTAATCGACATGTATATTAGATTTTAGTTAAAAGCCGTTCTCTACATATATATATATATATATATATATATATATATATATATATAAGTCGCCACGCTTGTTCTCTAGCATTATTCGGGCTGCGTTGTCGGTTGTTGTTTGCGTCTTTGTTGCGCCATCAAGCTTTTTTGCAAACATAAAATACAAAAACATACAGTTCGCAGCGTTTCCATCGTTTGTTGAGACCTGAAAACGCAAAGCACACATGTCAAAGACGCCCATCTGAACGCCCTGGGCACACTCGAGGCGACCAAAGGCCAACGCGAAGACTATCGGGCAAAGAAGGCGGCCGGCCTGGCAGGGGGCAGCACGGGGCAGGCCACCCTGGATTCAATCAAGCCCAGCGGCCTTCGACTTGGCCGCGTCCGCATACATCATCACCACTTTCCCCAAGGCTGGCACCGTCTCAAACTTGTAAATGCCCCCTGCAATCACTTTCCGCCCCAAGCCATTGAACTTGTCCACCGCAGACTGGTCGCGCCAGATAATTGCCGCCTCGACGTTGGCAACAGGTTTCAGACGCAGAGGTGGAAGCTCCCCCCCCCGTTCCGAAACTTGCCCATCGTAATCGAGTCTCAGCGGTAAAGGCCCTTTCCTTAAAAGCGCGAGCGAGCGCGGCCTCCGCATCTCAGCATCTTCTGAACCCATGCCCACGCGGCAGCTCCAAGTGTCGTCTCAGAGGCTCTGTCCACGTGGTCCGCCATCTGCGCGACGTGCGCTTTCTTGCTGCGTTTCACGGCGCCTCGAAGAATACTGCCGGTACTGCTCAGAAGCCAAGAAGTTCCTCTGGCCAAACCTTCCAACGTCACATCACCAGCTTGATAAAGACGAGCATTCAATAGCAACGCGCATGCCGCCTCAGCCCAATCCCCCCAATCGCGGACCATGCTTTTGACGCGCAGAGGAGAGCGGCGCACTAAGTTGACTTCGCAATGGCCCCCGCCCCGCCCCCAACGACGCACGACCAAGCGCCCGCGCCTCCGCTATCGAACCAGCCACATCGACTGTCGGCCGACGTAGGGTTTCAACGGGGTGAAAGGGCACCAACCGAATGCCTCCTGCACCGCCTCAACCAACGACTGGTTGGCACCGCGGTGCATGACCGTCGGATTCTCGCCCCTGTCGACATCATTCGCCTCTCCCAAAAGCCGCAAACTTCGCCGGCCTGGCCGGGCCTCCGAGCCGCGCGCAGCCAACCTTGCCGAAGCTTTTCGAGGGGGCCCGCTCGTTCGCATGCGCCGTGAACGATGCTGAAACAAGACAATAATATTCAGCTTTCTTTCATCTCACCATCGGTAGCACGGCCCGCCTCAGACTCCACAGCAACCTGGGCTGACTTCCTCGAGAAACGCACGCAGTCAACATGACGCCCCCTGCCCTCCGCCCCCCCTCCCCCCGGGCCGCGCGAGACGCCGCGGCAGAAGATTGATGCATCCAGTCCGCGTCGCCGCGCACATTGTCCGTCAGAACCGCGCTCAGTATCAGCGTGCCAAGCTCTCTGGCCGGAGCAGCCATCCCCCTCCCATCGTCATCCGACTCGCCCATCATGCCCACTTCAGCTACAATAGTTCCACTACTCATCTTGCGATCAACTCGACAATTCGCGCCCTGGAAAAATAAACCATGCTGCCGTCGCCTAAACAAGGGCGCGGCCTTTGCCCACCAACCCCTTCGCAGTTGAACCAGCGCCGTTTTGCCATGGGGCGCATGTAGAACAGCAACAAGCATCTTCAAGCACGGGGCCTCAACCTCAGCCATCAAGGCAATCGGTTCCGCATGTAGTACACGGATTCTGCCATCGAGAAAGCACCTCGGCTCGCCCCCCCAACGCAGCGCGGGTTGACCAAGTCCAGCGACAGGGCGCAGCCGCAGCTCCCGTTGCCCGTCCCCGAGTGCACCTCCAGGCACCCATCAGCTCTGCATTAGCCTGCTTTGCATCGGCTCTCCTGCACGCCAGTCACGTTGAGGCGCGCGTCGTGGAATCGCCTTATATTTTCCCCTGCTGGCCTCGGCGCGCCCGCGTTCGCCTAGGAATACCCCCCTCGGTGAACGCCTTGGGACTGCACGCGGCCGCGCGCGGAGCGATTCGGACACGCCTTGCGTCTACGCGCATAGCCAGCATTGAACCAAACGCAATCGCCAAGATGCAACTCCTTGAATGGCGCGACATAAGCCCGGCCCGCATGAAAACAATGACCAACGCAATAGCGCGATCAAGCTGGCCCTCCTACTATAGCCCCATCTTGTTCTGCAGGTTGTTTGCGCCCATGAACGCATCGAGAGCACTGCCGCTGCACTTGCTCCACCCGCGAGATCCACGCGAGCGCGCGCCCATCGCGCCAGGCGTCGACGCCGTCGGCGGCGCATGTCGCAACGTCTGCCCACCGCAAGGGCGCAACATCAGCCACGGCACGCCCCAGAAACGGGGCAGCGTCAAATTGCCATCCATCTCCACCTTGCAAGAACTTACCGGCAAAACCGGCATCGGGGAGGGCGCGCCTACACTAAGCGAATTCGACGCTGGCGTCGGGGGGGGGCCCTGCCCCCCCCCGCTAAACGCAATCGGAAACCAGCCGGCCCGGATCTACGACCACCGACGGACCTGGTAGCTCCTCGCGCTCCTCGCCGTCCGCGTCGGACGCGAGGTGCACGACGCGGCCAGACGGCGCTCGCTCGCGCCCCCGCAGTCTCTGGGCACCGATACCAGCAGGGCCACAACAAGGTGAAGGCGCTCAACATGAACTATTCCCAGCTGCGCCGCCCATCTCATCGGGGGCCCCTGGAAGTCCCGAGCCGTCAATCGGCAGACTGGCCCCGCCGCGGCTTGATTTTCCCCTGGACGGCTCGCGGGAGAAAGGTGCAATCGCACCTGCGCCTGTACCCCTCATCTTGCGGGTCGGTGATCGATCTTCTCCCTCTCGACTCCTCGGGGCGCGCTGCGCGGCGGCGCCGGTCGACCCCCTCCGCAGCTGAGGGCGATTGCCCCAGCGCGTCATACGGGACGGCTCGCGTTGGATTCTGCCTGGGCGCGTTGACCTTGTTGACCGCAGCGCTCTGCCCAGGTCGCTCCAAGTCCGAGATCTCCCCGTCAGTGGATGAACTTCGCTTCCTCGGCGAAATAGGCACCGTCGGATCAGCGGTTGGCTTGACCCTTTGTTGGTCAGGGATCGGAGGGCCCCCGGGCGCCCACAAGACTGCGCAGACTATGCAGGATAGCGCGGCAGCTGCGGGGAAGAAGCGCGAAAGCAAGAGCTTGACAAAACACCGCCTGCAAGGACTACGTCAAGGACCGGCCGGCGCCGCTACGACAAGCATCGTAGAATGCTCTCCGTACGTGCGAAAATCTCGACAACACGTTGGCCGTGAGACGAACTGTGCAATCGCCGCGAGGCAGTGCTACTGGCAGTGTCCGATGCGCTTACCGTCGCGAGTGGTCGCGGCCCCTCGTGCTAACGGGTGCGTTCGCCCCTGGGCCCAAGCCTCGCGCTTGGCCGCCCGATCTTGCTCATTGAGCTGGGCCACTACGGAGGGAGGCAGAGGAGGGACATCGGCAAGCACCCAGGCCGTGCACGTTGGGCGCCGCTTATCTGACAAGGGCGCGACGCACCGCAATCGCGTGTGGAAATTGGTGCCGCGCGCAGGACACACGCCAGAGCCGTCGATGCATTGCTTGACGGCCAAACGATGCCCATGCTTGGCCCGACAGTGGCTGGCCAATGCGCGCTCGGAAGGAAAGCGCGCTGGGCAGACTGGGCACTGGTGGCCCAATCCGCGCCCGGCACCTGGCTCCGAGTGCTCTGGCGAAGCGGCCCTGTCCAGGCAGGACTCGTGAAAGCAAACCTTGTCGAGGATCTGGGCCCACTTGGCGGCGTCGCTCAACAGGCCAAGCCAGGCCTGCGCACCATGCCGCAAGGAAGGCGCACCAGGCACAAGGCCAAGCGAGCGCACCCTCTCCACGTCAGCCCGGATTGTCGCTAGCCACGGTAACTCTGGCTCCCCAGCGCCAGCCTGCAGCAAGGCGAGGAGGTGCGCTGGCTGGTTCCGGATCAGCCTGCCGAAGAACCGCAAGCGTGCAACCATCAAGATGCAATCGAGCGAAGGCTGCCCAAGCTTCTCCCTGACCTCCCGGTCAGACAGCGCCACCACCTTAGAGAAATGAGGGTCTCCTGCAATACGTCGAAGCACTCGCATGTAGACCCCAGACAGGCGTCGAATCGCCTTGATGGTCAGGGTGCAGACGTGAAGGTTGAAGGTGAGGCGGGAAAAGACGAGGCTGCGCAGGAATGCAATCTTGTACTTGTCGTCCATCAACGGCGAGCCGAAGACCTTGCGGGAGATGGGCGCGTACGCCGTCATCGCAGACTGCGACCTGTGAGCGGCACTGCGGAATGACATTCCGTACGCAGAGACCCACGTGCCGAGGTGTTTGTATTCCTCGCCCGCGTGAAGGGATTGGCCGGAACCGGGATCGGGATGGCCAGGCTGCCGTCTGCTTGCCGCCTTCGGTCTTGCCCTTGTTCCAGTTTATCTCCAGGTGGAGGTCGCTGAAGGCGCCGAGCAACATCTCGAGCAAGGTTGGCTTAACTCCCAGCATATCCGCCGGCCCAGGAGGCAGCAGCGCCGCTCCTTCCTCCTCGCGTTGCTGGCCGAGGATCTCGGCTGCATCCACATCTCCCTCCGCTAAGGCGGGGGTAGAATCATCCGACATCATGGCAACAATGCCCGCGCTGACAGCAGCTGCAGCTGCCTCCTCGGGGGCACGACCTCCCCATGAGCAACATGACCTTGGCCCCTGGCCTCGGTCGCCATCTTTTCCATCATGCCTTTGCGTGCAGATACCTTTCGCCATTCCATCTCCAGCGTGTAGCTATGATCGCGTCATTGTCGATGCGGGTCCTCTGCTCCCGGCTCTTGGTGGCTTGGATCATGGCCTTCTGGGAGCCTTCGGCTTGATGTGCCATCGTAGTCTCAACGTCCGATCACCGTCTCAATCAGCTGGTTACTGTAATGTTAATGAGACTGCGGAGATTGCTGAACTTGAAAGATGACATCAGACAGGACATTGACGATCCTATCGAAAAGAATCCTTCACCTTGCTCTTCATATGGGTGGACGCCGCTACAATCATCAACTTTTCACGGTGGTCCTCAGCCTTTTCCAATATCATCTTTGTGTTGCTCCAACGTTGTCTGAATTATCACCTGCTGCTTCGTTGAATTCGCCCCGAAACTGTTGAGGGAGCTCGCCTGGTTGGTCTGCTCATCCTTTTACCAACGCATACGTGGCCTGGGTTTCGGCAATTGAATTCCCATGGCGCTGCATCCCATCCGTGATTATGTCGAGCTGCCCCATTACCTTCTCAACCGCAGCTGGCGGCGTCGGACTCGGTGCCCGTGACCTCGGCGGAGGCGGTGGGTGTGCTACCCTCGAAAGCTCTTGGACAGGCCACGTAGGTCCAGCAGTAGGCTCCTCGTCCTCCACCAGTTTTGACCGTGTTTACTGTACCCTTCCATGGCGGAGCCGTCCGAAGAAGCTGCTCCTGCGGCACCTCCGACTCGCCGGCCTCATCCCCGTGGTCACGACAGTACCGCACTTGGCGGACGAGCACGCCATGCCTGATCAACGTTTCCTCGAGCTCGATCCCTCGTTCCTGTAACTTCAGAATCCTTCTGGCCAGAACCAGCCCACCATTGATTTTGCAATCCTTCCACGAGGGCTCATTTATCCGATCGCCAAGCCCTTTCGTCATAACGGGAAGGTACTTCAACACGGCCAGCTCCGTGGTCTAACCATTGGAATTCATGTTGGCTTTTTGCTGTGCACCGATCACTTATGCCAGCGTCTCCGTACTGCTCTGAACTCGATATACGTATGCACGCTTCTGACCTCCATCCAGTTCTGTACATGACATTAACGCTATGCTTGAAATGATTCGCAAAACCAAGCTCTGTATGTCTCGTTTTCTTTCGCAGCATGCTGTTGTCCATGTCGCTGCTGCTGCTGATGCTGAGACTTCCATGTGCCATGTTGCTGCTGATTTTGTGACCACGACAATCCACAATGACACGTGTCCACATTGATAGGTAAATTGGAGCCACAATTCCCGCACTGCAACTGCTGCCTCGGCGATGCCATCTGCCTCGACTGGTGACTATTGAGCAATGTCCTCGCTGCAGCCACCCTCAGCAGGGCGCGGGCGTTCGCTCTGGCCTGGCGGTCTCGCCTGTGCCAGGCGCTCTCGCCCTCCCGAGGCGACCTTGCCTCAACACTGCGGCCTCTGCTGCGGAGCGCGGCCGCGGGTCCCGCGGCGAGGGGCACGGCGAGGAAGCCCCCTGCCGCGGGATATGGCGACACGCGTGAGGCCCGCCGCCGCTGACCAGCCTTCCTTTGAGGCGCAGCCCGATCGAGCGCGCTGTTGTTCTCCTCCTCCTCCTCCTCCTCCTCCTCCTCCTCCTCCTCCTCCTCCTCCTCCTCCTCCTCCTACTCCTACTCCTACTCCTCCGCCTCCGCCTCCGCCTCCGCCTCCGCCTCCGCCTCCGCCTCCGCCTCCTCCTGCTCCTATTCCTCCTCTTCCTCCTCCTCCTCCTCCTCCTCCTCCTCCTCCTCCTCATCCTCCTCCTCCTCCTCCTCCTCGTCCTCCTCCGCCTCCTCCTCCTTTTCCTCGTCCTGCTCCTCCTCTTTCTCCACGCGGGCAGGCATCCGAAGGGACCAAGGGATTGCAAAACGCGCGCCACACGCCAGAGCGGAGCGAAGCCTGCTGAAGCGAGGGCGGCACCTCGCTCTCGTGGGCGCGGCGCGGCCCGGTTGCCGACAGCCGAGCGGGCGAAGCATGTGAACCGCGCCTGGACGGCAGCGCTGCCCTGGGGCGGAATCTGCGCGACGCTGGGGCCGAGGGCGATAGTTCGCCCGCGCGCGTGCGGGCCCGCAACCGGCGAGTTGCTGAGTACCGCGCCCGAGCGGGCTCCCAATTTTCCACACAAGCATCCGCGGCGCTGGATTGAAAGCGGCATTCCGGCCTGTCCCTCGCGGCGTGGGCCACAGAGGGAGGGATGGTGGGGAGGAGGAGAAGAAAGGGGAGGGAGGACGAGGGATGGAGGAGGAGGGAGAGAGAGAGAGAGAGATAGGGAAGGAGAGAGGGCGGAAGTGAGGGAGGGAGGAGGAAGGGAGCGAGGGAAAGGAGGAGGGGAAGAAAGAGGACAAGGAGGAGGAGGGTAGGAGGGAGGAAAAGGAAGGAAAGCCTGGTGCGGCCGCGACCAGGCGTCGGTGCGCGCGGGGAACCACGGTCCCTCCAGCTCCGGAGCGGCCTGCCAGCGCGGCCCGCCCGCCCACGGGGAGGGAGCAGGAAGGGAACACAGGGAGGGAGGGAGCGATTAACCAAAAAAGGACCCCTCGTCCTCTGGGGGGGGGACTCAAGTTAGGAGGGCCAAGAACATTGTGGATAGGGAATATTTTCCGCCGATGTGCCAAACCAAACCGCCCAGAATTATCATCCATAATGCCAAGAAGGGGGCCTCAGTGAGGCTACTTTTTCGCTGTGTAATACTAGGCTTAAGGGGTTCTGTTATTCTCGATGAAGGGATCGTCGCGCCTCCCTAAACCATGGCTGACTGTGGAAACGTGCTGTCCCCTCGCCCGCCTGCCACACCGTGTCAGACTGGAAGAAGGAGGGCGAGCAGGAGGACGAGACGAATTGTGTTGTGTGTTGTTTTTTTTTCTCTCTCTCTCTCTCTCTCTATCTCCCTCCCTCTCTCTTTCTCTCTCTCTCTTTCTGTTCTCTCTCTCTCTCTCTCTGTTTCCCTCTCTTTTTCTATATATATATATATATATGTGTGTGTGTGTGTGTGTGTGTGTGTGTGTGTGTGTGTGTGTGTGTGTGTGTGTGTGTGTGTGTGTGTGTGTGTGTGTGTGTGTGTGTGTGTGTGTGTGTGTGTGTGTGTGTGTGTGTGTGTGTGTGTGTGTGTGTGTGTGTGTGTGTGTGTGTGTGTGTGTGTGTGTGTGTGTGTGTGTGTGTGTGTGTGTGTGTGTGTGTGTGTGTGTGTGTGTGTGTGTGTGTGTGTGTGTGTGTGTGTGTGTGTGTGTGTGTGTGTGTGTGTGTGTGTGTGTGTGTGTGTGTGTGTGTGTGTGTGTGTGTGTGTGTGTGTGTGTGTGTGTGTGTGTGTGTGTGTGTGTGTGTGTGTGTGTGTGTGTGTGTGTGTGTGTGTGTGTGTGTGTGTGTGTGTGTGTGTGTGTGTGTGTGTGTGTGTGTGTGTGTGTGTGTGTGTGTGTGTGTGTGTGTGTGTGTGTGTGTGTGTGTGTGTGTGTGTGTGTGTGTGTGTGTGTGTGTGTGTGTGTGTGTGTGTGTGTGTGTGTGTGTGTGTAAGCCGTTACAGACATGCGAGGCAAGCCACAGACGAGCGCAACTTTGTAGGGTATCCTTGAGCGCGGCGGGTCAACAAAAACGCCGTTCTCATCTTTGCCAGACAGGGGGGAGTGAGGAAGGCCAGTGGCGCCACACAACCCTCGGGAGCCTTTACATTTAGCTTCGAGGGAGGAGGCCGCTTCAAAGTTACACAGAAGGGTGGTACCTTTTCTCCACTTCGCACCAGATCTACAGTAGTCAACTTCAACTTTAAAATAACCGAACAAATCCTAGAGGCGGCGGGCACCTGGAACATGCCAGAGGATGCTCGTTCGAGGGTTCTCGAGCACTGCACGAACGTTGTGTTGATGGCAACATCGCAAGAGACGGATCGTGAAACGTGTCAGCAGGCTGGCGTCGGCAACCTTCTGGGCGTCCGCAGGCGGGAGCCCCTCCAGCCCCCAGGGGCGAGTCGAGGACCTCACAGGTCCTGGGCCAGCGCCTCCGGCACGAGCCCGCCTGTAGGCGGCGCAGGGAAGCCCAATCCAAACGAAGCGTATCTGACCAGAACGCACTAGTTCCAGAATCCGATACTGAACGGCACAGCGAGCGACATCAGCGCCAGGCCCGTCGAGAATCTCGTAGACCAGCGCGGGCAGCCCACGCCTTGCCAGGGCCCGGCTGACGCCCGCCGCGTCAGCGAAAACCTCTATGGTGATCGGGGCCGCTTTCGCAGCGGGAGTGGGACCGCTGACGGCAACCCAAGGAGCCACTCCTCGAGGTTAGCGCACGCCATGTGCGCGAAGGCGAGGAGGTGTGGCGGCGTGGCCTGCGTCGCCTTCTGCACGCGCCCGCTCTTCTCGCACCGGCGGAGGCTGGCGCGCGTCTCCCACGTGCCGCGTTTCCGCGCCTCCTCGAGCATCCGTCGCTTCAGGGGGATGTCCCTGCTGGTCCCGCCGTGGCGGGCCTGGTACGTGACCAGCTTGAACTGCTCGAGGCCCAGGTCGACACACGCATGGTCGAAGTGCCTCTTGTACAGGCGCATGCCGATGGGGAACGGCATCTCGTCGTCCGCCTTCCGCCTCACGAGCGCCCTGATGAGGCGGGCGGTGTTGGGGTCGTAGTTGCCGAAGATGATGGCGTCGCCCTGGGCCCCCGTCTTGCTGATCTCGCCCCTCTCCTGGCGGAAGAGGGCGATCCCCCACCTGTCCATGCCCTGGGCCGCCACCGGAGTGAGCACACCCCCCACTCTCACGGACATCAGAGCCCCAGGTCGGATGTTGGTGTCGAAGGAGGTCACGAGCGCGATCGCCGCCCGCGCGATGCCCCGCCTGTGCACGGCGGCCGGCAGGGCCGCACATCACTCCCAGGGGAGGGGGGGGCGGCTCGCCGGCGGGGCCGCCTTGCGAAAGCCCCTCAAGGCCCGGCGGAGGCGAAGGGGGGTCCCCCGACCCAGGTTGGCCACGTCGGCGCGGCAGAAGAGCACGGCCCCTAGCAACGTGTTCCCGACGTCGCAGCGGCCCCCCTCCAGGAACCGAACGTCGAGGTACTCGACCGCCGCCAAGTCCACATCGGCTGGGGTCTGGGTGTCCAGGCACTCCTCCTCGGCACTCTCCATGAACGAGTCGAAGATCACCCTGTAGCGCTTCTGCATAGCCTTGCCCACGGACCTGCTCTCGAGGAGGCTGAAACTCCCGGCGCGGGCCCGCGGGGGCGGGGTTTCGGACGGACCCGCCACCCGCCTCGCCCTCGCCGCGGCACGCCGACTGCGGAGCCGCTCTCCTCGCCGAAGGACCGTCGGCGGCACGACAAAGGAGGGGGCTGGCGTGGCCCTCGCCAGGCGGGCCGGCCTCGCCGCGCTGGCTGCGGGGGCCAGCGTCGAGGGCTGCTGACCCGTCGGCGGCCTGGCCAGGCGAGCCGCCCCCCTCTCCGTCGGCGGCCCGCCCCGAGCCCTCAGGGGACCGACAGTCCCCCCGATCCGCGTCGCGGGCGACGGCGGCGACAGCCGGGCCGCCTGCCTGGCGAGCCGAGGGGCCCCCCGCGCCGCCGCCGCCTGCACGGCCGCCGCCCGACAGGGCCTGCTTGCGGGCGGCCCGGGCACGGAGCTGCGCCGGCCGAGCCTCATCAGCGAGATCAGCGGTGGTCACGAATCGACAAGAGGGGCTATCGGCATGATTGAACTCCGACGGGACCCACCTCCAACGAACACGCGCCCCCGCCACCAACGATGCCGCGGCGAACTGGCGACAGATCTGGAGCAGAGCGTTGTCGGCCGCGCGCCCCTTGCTGAAGGCGAGCGCCGCCGCCATGCTGTCCGAAAAACCGAGCATCCGACAATCGTGAGCTTTCGCGCCCCTGACTCTCCTACGCACGGCGGCCAGACAGGCCCGCGCCTCCAGGGTGCGAACTGCTTCCCCGCGATCCCACGGGGCAGAGACTACGGCTTTCCACCGGTCCTTAGCGAGCACCCGTTGAGAGACATCGGGGAAGGCCTCTTGAGGGCCCCGCGCCAATTTGGCGGGCTTGCCGCATGGCTTCACCGCGACGGGGTCGTTGAAGGGGTCGGCGGCGCAAAGAGCGCCGGCCCTAGGGCCCCCCCCCCCTCTTTCAAACTCCAGACGGAACCTCCAACGCTCGCTGTAGGCGCCTTCGGTCTCCAACTCTTCGGTCGCGAGGACAGCTTCACGCGCGCCGAAGCCAGAGGGGCCCGCGTCGGCCATAAAACTGAAAGGGCCCCAGGGAGAGCGGAGATTCGCGGAACAGAGTGGCAGCAAACACCCCGAGATTCAGCACTCTCGAGCCAAGCTCGGCCAGGGGCGACCACGGGAATTATATTATTTGCGAACAAACGCATAGCTAGAGCTTAGAATCGAAAGAAGCTCCCATCGGGCCAACAGCTGAGAGGCGACGCGCCCGAGGAGGCGCTCCAACTGTCTTCCAGACACGACGGGGCGACGAGCGAGGGCAAAGAGGGCGACTCGGAGGCGCCGCTGCCTCTCTGGGGCCCCACTATAACGCCCTCGGGCTCCGTCGAGGAGGAAGCCCAAACCTTGGGCCCACTGGGCCGCTTCCTCCTCCTCGTGCACCTCGAAACCTAACTGGCGACAATGATCGGCGACTCGTTCCCGGGCGCGATTCGCTGCATCGCGGCACGTCGCGGCGACCGCGAGGTCGTCACAATGGGGAAGCGCGAGGACGGAGGAGCCGCGGAGGGGAGGAGCGCGAGCACGATCGAGCAGAAAGCCTGGGGGCAGATCTAGCGCCCGCCCAACCTCCGTCGAATGAGCCAGCTGAGCGAAAAAGAAACTCCAGCCCCAACCCATGGGGGGGCACCCGGAGGGCCGGAAACCAAGGTCCGCGAGGGGGTCCGGAGCCCAGGAACACGGGCGGCGAAACGAGATTTCAACAAACAAGAAACAAATCGGAACCGACGGCGTCAAAGGCGAAGCACCTACTGAGCTCCGGGAGGATCCCGCAACAATAGAAATAGTCGTTGATGTCCGACAACGAGAACCACGCCTCCTCACCTTCGCCGATGACTACGTCGGCCTAAGCAGCGCCTGTGCCCACCGGGAGGCGAGGCGCGGGGCGGAAGCAACGGTTGGTCGCGCGGCAGTCGATGACAAGTCGCTGCCGTCCGTCTTTCTTGCGGACGGCAAAGGCTCCAACCTTGCAGAAAGGCCTCGAGATGTAGGCCAACAAACCAGCTTCGTGCATTTGGGACATCAGGTTCTGGAAATGTTTGGACCCCCCCCCCGGAGCTTTGGATCAGAGTAAACTTCCGCGGGCACCTGCGTTTCACACGCGGCCCCCCACTCCTCTTCGTTCAGAAGGATGTGTTGCTCAAAACCTACGAGAAATTGACTGGCATCACTCGGGAGACGAAATGCGAGATCCACAAGCTTTGCTCCAGCACGGGGCACCGAGATCAGCTCTGAGTCGTAGGACGCGAGGCTAGCGGCGGGTCCGTCTTCATAAGGACGGCCAGACCCGAGAAGCGCCGAGAGGGCTTCCTCGGAACTAGGAGGGCAACATGCAGACATGAAGGCGCGATCGGCCCTTTCGAGCCGATGAAGACTTCTGATTGGCAAGAGGATGCCGGGCGCGTGCACGGCTCAAAATATCCGGCGAGAGAGTTGATCGCATCCACTATCTCATTGACCCGCTCGAAACACCGATCGGTCTCGGCCAGCCGCTGCCGCACTCCTCGGGACAGCCCGACACGAAGATGCGCACGACACTCTGGAGCATCTCTAGGCAGAGGGAGGAGGTCGCGCTGCACAAGGCGACCTGCATCCCGAGGGGCGTCCGGCACCGCGGCTGCGGCGGGAGGGCAGCCCACGCCCTCCTGGGGTTGGGGCGTCATCGCGCCGCCCCGGCGCCCGCGGCGCCGGGGGGGCCCTCCTCGCCTTTGCCACCTCCCTTGGTCGGCTTCTTGCTCCTCGACAGGCGCATCTCCTCCGCGTACTTGCGCTGCTCCTTGAGGATCGAACTGCGCTCCGCAGCCCCAGCGGCCACATGCCTCGTCAGCGTCGGCGCCACCAGCGCCCCGCCCTTGGTAGCACCCCAGCCCATCATGTCGTCGGCGTGCGTGTAGTCCGCGTTGCTTGGGTTGTTGGCGTGGGCCGCTTCAATCACCTGCGCCCGGCGGATGAGCAGCTCGAAACTCTCGAGGCACATGAGATTAAGTTGATCCCTCTCCGCCGCTATCTGCAACACCTTCATGATGACGTGGTGCTCGTGTACTGAACGGTCCCCCGTGGGGATGCCGCTCTCGCTGGCCCAAGCCCGCGAGCGCGCCACGGGAGCGAGGCCCGTCTGGACGATCTTCTGCAAGGACCACTCCGCGCTGGGGTCTCCCTCGAGCTCGCAGTCATTGAACTCGACGTACTCCGTCACGTCGACCGCCTCACTGAAAGGCCGGAACCGCTTGTCCCCCCGCCACTTGACAGGCAGAACGCGGAGGTCCCCGTCGTCGTCAGCGGGCGCCGCCGCCGCCTGAGGCGCAGGGGCGGGCGGCTCGGCCGCAGGCGGGCCGTCACCCGCGGGCCCCGGAGGCGCAGCCCGCGGATCCACAGGCGCGCCTCCTGGGGCGGCCCCCTCGACCGCTTCGACGGCGGCCAGGGCAGTCACGTAGACCTCCGCGAAGTTGACGCCCGGCGCGAAGTCGAAGAAGCGATCTTTGGACCTGAACCCCGCCCGCGCCGCTCTCGGCTCCAGATCGCCGCTGGCGGCAAACACCCCGTGTCAAGCGTATCGCTCTCGCCCATCTGCTCCGGGTACACGTCGCCGTCCCGGGCGGCTACCCACCACACGGGGAGTCCAGGCTCGCTCGGGAACTCTCCGATCTGCTGAGCCATCATCTGCGCTGTCGTCTCCCTGATGAACAAGCGCGCGTGCCACTCGCGGTCGCGGTAGTGCAACTTGACCTTCTGGCCGGCACGAAACATGGTTCCCAATGTCGTAGAAACACCCTACGCAGCAACACGTGAGCCCTACGCCCACAGCGAGCCCGACCAGCACACCCACGAAGAAGATGCCCCACTTCAAGGCGCTGCTCCCGAGGGTGTACTCCTCAGCGGCGCACCTCGTGAGGGTACCAGCCGCCTGCTGGGCTGCGTTCGAGATTGCGTCCGAGGCCAAGACGTTCAGAGCTAGGCGCCCGACGGAAAGGAGGCTCGCAAACATAAAGGTGACCGCCCAGCGTCTGGCTCCTATAGCCAGAAAAAAGCTTGAGCCAGACCGACGGAAGGTGCACAACCCTGTCGGTCAGAGGCTCAACGGCGAATCATTCTCTCTGTCACACCTGGATAAATCCTCAGATATATACACATATATATATATATGTTTATATATGTGTGTATATATATATATATATATATATCGCTCTCCCCCTCTTCTGTGGCACGGCCCCATTGCACGTCCTCGTTTTTCTCTCTCTCTCTCTCGTCCTCTCTCTCTCTCTCTTTCTCTCTCCCTCTCTTTTTCTCTGATCCTCACTCTCTTTCTTTCTCTTTCTCTTTCTCTTGCTCTTTCTCTCTCTCTCTCTCTCTCTCTCTCTCTATTGTCCCTCTCGTTCTTTATATGAGTTCCTCTCTCGTGTCCTCTCTCTCTCGTCTGACGACGACAACGACGGCGCCGACAGCGGTGCTGTGGCTCCTCGCGCTCAGGCTGACCGATCGGGAACCTACCTCGGCGCTGGCCCTGGCCTGCACCCCATCTCCCGAAGACAACCTCGCTAGCGCCCTCGTCGCCGCCTGGGGCGGCGACCCCCCTGTCCACCACGACGACGGCCCCCTCGGGCTGGGCGGAAATGGATGCGGCGATCACGAACCCCCGACGGGGTCGGCGCTGCCGCACCAAACCAGCGGCAGCGCCCATGCCACAAAACCCGCCCTCCCCGGCCACCCCAACGGCGGAGCAGGCGGCCACCCACGGCACTGGCACTGCGCCTGGTCAGCCCGCCGACGAGGCCGAGCCCGCTGCGGCGGCGAGGCCAGCGGCCACTCCCCAGCGCGTGCCCCCCGCTCTGGCGACCAGCGACCCTGCCGGCCAACCCGGGAGCCCCCGCGGCCCCCGGAGACCAGCGGAGGGCCCCCTCCAGGCATCCCACCGCTACCGCCGCGGCAGCCCAGAGCCGTGCGCCGCAGCACGCGCGGTGGGCTGCCCCGGAGCACCAATGACCTGCCCGAGGGGTCATCGCCTTGCCACCGCCCAGCGTCGCCTCGCTCCTCTCCAGGCCGCCTGGGACACCGTCCGTCTGGGCCTGCGTACCACAGCAGCCTCCACCACCGCGCTGACGGCCTCCATCCCGGCCGCCACCAGCACCTCACACCGGGCGCGACTGCAAGGCCGCAAACTTCACCCGAAAATCACCGACCATGTTCCTCCCTTGGTGGGGCCAGCCTGCCCTGGTGCATGTTTTCTTATTCGGCGTTTCGACCTTGGGCGGACTGGCTCTGGACCTCTGCTTAATGCAACTGGTTACAACAGTGCGTCCTGTTGGGGAGACTCCACCTGCTTGAAACAGGCGCCTAAAACAGCCAAGATCTACTCCATGAGGCGGGGGGACGGGGTGCGAGGGCCCGCGCCGATCAGCAAAGCAATGAATAAGAAAACGATCACCTGGGAGACGTCCCTTGGCGCTGTTCCCTCAGCGGGCGCGTCCACACCCTGCGCGAACAGCTCGCCGCACGGCGCGCGACGCCGTAGCCGCCTGCCGCACACACCCGGTCGGTCGCGAGCCCCTTGCCAGGCAAACGCCAGGAGCGCCTCGGGCCCCTGCTCATCGGTCCTTGGCGGCGGGCCCGCGAAGGAGCAGGGCCCGCGCGCGCCGCCAGTGGGCGGGCGCCTGGACAGACTCTGCGTGTCTCTTGGTTTCTTTCTTGCTCTATCTTTCCCTCTCTCTCTCTCTCTCTGTCTCTCTCTCTCTCTCTCTGTCTCTCGCCACGAATCCCGAGCGGCTGCCCTGGTGGGCAGGGCAGCGGGGAGCTAGCTGCGCTCGGTGCTCACGGAGACCCCGGGCCGACCGTTCGGGCACGCCAGCAGTCACGTCCTTCGAGCACTATCATCCACCAGTGGCCAGAGTGTGGAAACAAAACATGTTGCTGCCCCTCTCTCTCGCACGTTTGCTCGCTCTCTCTCTCTCTCTCTCTCTCTCTCTCTCTCTCTCTCTCTCCGCGCCCGACCCTCCCTCCCCCGAGCCCTCACGGCCCGCCTCCCCCCCGAAAAATGCTTGCCAGCGGAAGAAGCACAGCGCAGCGCCCTGCTCCTCCTGATTGATCCCCTCCTCATCCTCCTGCTCCTGCTCCTCCTCCTCCTCCTCCTCCCCCTCCTCTTCCTGCTCCTCCTCCTCCTCCTCCTGATGCTCCTCCTCCTCCTCCTCCTCCTCCTCCTCCTGCTACTGCTCCTCCTCCTCCTCCTCCTCCTCCTCCTCATCCTCCTCCTCCTGCTGCTCCTGCTGCTCCTGCTGCTCCTGCTCCTGCTCCTCCTCATCCTCCTCCTCCTGTTCCTCCTCCCTTCTCCTCCTCCTCCTCTGCTCCCTCCTCCTCCTCCCCCCCTCCTCCTCCTCCTGCTCCTCCTCCTCCTCCTCCTCCTCCTCCTCTTCCTCCTCCTCCTCCTCCTCTCCTCCTCCTCCTCCTCCTCCTCCTTCTCGTCCTCCTCGTTTCTCCTCCTCCTCTCCTCCTCCTCCTCCTCCTCCTCCTCTCCTCCTCCTCCTCCTCCTGCTACTGCTTCCTCCTCCTTCCTCCTGCTGCTCCTGCTCCTGCTCCTGCTCCTGCTCCTGCTCCTGCTCCTCCTTCTCCTCCTCCTCTCCTCCTCCTCCTCCCTCCTCCTCCTCCTCCTCCTCCTGCTGCTCCTCCTCATGCTCCTGCTCCTCCTGCTCCTCTGCTCCTCCTCCTCCTCCTCCTCCTCCTCCTCCTCCTCCTCCTCCTCCTCCTCTCCTGCTGCTCCTGCTCCTCCTGCTGCTCCTGCTTCTCCTGCTCCTGCTCCTGCTCCTCCTCCTCCTCTCCTCCTCCTCCTCCTCCTCCTCCTCCTCCTCCTCCTCCTCCTCCTCCTCCCTCCTGCTCCTCCTGCTACTGCTCCTCCTCCTCCTCCTCCTCCTCCCTCCTCCTCCTCCTCCTCCTGCTCCTGCTGCTGTTCCTCCTCCTCTTCTCCTCCTCCTCCTCATCCTCCTCATCCTTCTGCTGCTCCTGCTCTTGCTCCTGGTCCTCCTCCTCCTCCTCCTCCTCCTCCTCCTCCTCCTCATCATCATCATCATCATCATCATCATCATCATCATCATCATCATCATCATCATCTCAACGCTATCCCGTGCCACACCCTGCAGCGTTCCACTTTTTGCTGTGTGGGCCGGGGGCCTGGGCAGCCAGGTCAGGGGCCGGGACGCAGTGGCACCCGGGCCTGAACGAAAGGAAAACATTTCAGCGCGCTGAGAGACGAAACACGGCGAGGGAGCGAACGGGGAGGGAGGGAAGGGGCGAGAGAACTGAGCCAGACGGTTTCGGAGGATAAACCCTCGCGGCACTCAATCGCTAATGAGATGACAAGTGATACACGACCATCTCAACGCTATCCCGTGCCACACCCTGCAGCGTTCCACTTTTTGCTGTGTGGGCCGAGGGCCTGGGCAGCCAGGTCAGGGGCCGGGACGCAGTGGCACCCGGGCCTGAACGAAAGGAAAACATTTCAGCGCGCTGAGAGACGCCCGATTCCCGAACGGTAACGTGGCCCCCGGGGCGGACCAAGAGGGCACACACCGCACCCGGGGCCGAACACTCAAACTTCATTAACTAACATTGACATCCTGCTGAAACCGATCCAATCTACCTGACATTGAATGATCCTGGCAAAGAACTGACAAAAATTCTTACAATATGGCTCGGCCCGTCGGGTCCAGAGCATGCCAGTGGACCGGTCAATGCCGGTCAAGACGATGTGACGCTTGCACGAGAAAGCACACACACACCCCCCGCCCACGGCAGAGACAAGGGGGCGAGGAAGGGGGATGGTGAGGGGCCCAACAGGTCACCCGGGTGCGTTTTCGCCACGGGGCCCCGAAAGAACACATGTCGAGCATATACGTCTTGCAATCGGGTTTGGAGAGCAGGGCGGCCACAGCCGGCGCCGCCCAGAGAAACGAAGCCCCAGGGTTCTCTAAATACACAGGGGTGGACAGGCGGCGACACAAGTAAATGACCTTAACTGTAAAACGCATTTGGGCATTTCCCGAGCGGACGGCCTGGAGGGATCTACCCGAGAGCCCCTGGAGCCCGAGAGGAAAGGCCGCGGACCTGAGAGAACACCAGGAGGTCCCGGGGGGGCCGCGCCGCGCCCGGCTCCAGGAGGCACACGGGGTTCCCAACCAGACGGCTCGCACAACTCGGGATTTGAGCCACCCCAGGACCATCTGCTGGACCTCGGGGCGGCCAAGATCATGCCAGGGCCGGCGACCCTGGTCAAAGTCCAGGGGAAGCACGGCCAGGCCGAGAGACGATATCCGGGCGGAAAGACCACCGGATCCAGCAAAGAGTTCCAGGAAAACAGCGCGAGCTTTCACCACGTGCCTCGGGGCCCTCATGCATCCTTTTAGGTCTTGCAAGAGCCTGCGGCAGACCGTGCAGGCGGAGGCGGGACGGCTGCCCCCCTCAGGAAGATCTCGGCCAGCGCCACGTCGACCGCCCGGCCGAAGTCCAGGACCCCGGCGGGAAGCTTCGCCATCTCCGCCAGGATCCGCCCGGGCTTGGCGTACCGCAGGAACGACTGCGGGCTCGCCCAGCCCCCTCGTGCCTGGATCTCCAGGGCGGTCCGCCGGCGCGCCACGAGGTCGTCGGAGGCCCCGCCGTGCCGCAGCTGATATGGAGAGGCCAGGGCACGGCCGAGCTCCTCCGCAGCCGCGCGCATCTTCTGTCCGAGGTCGCCTGGGGGGCAACTCCACAGTCGGTCCTTCAGCGTCCGGCAGCGCCTCTTCAGGGCGAGGAGCGACGGGCCGAGGAACCGGAAAGTGTCCAGAGGCACTGTCATGTCCCACATGCCCGTCTTGCTGGGCACCCCCATCTCCTCCGGGAAGAGCACCAGCGCCACGACGCCGCCGTTGCCGCTGCCCTCCGCGACGCCCTCGACGACCTGCAGCCCGACGAGGGAGTCCACCTCCCCGGGCCTCATGTAGGTGCTGAAGCTCAGGATCATCGCCACGACGTGCTCCACCAGCTGCCACCGCAGGAGCACGCCGGCCAACGCGGCCACCACCAGCCACGGGAGGGGCTGGCGCGAGCGCCGCGGGACGCACTTGCCCCAGCCTGCCAGGGCCCGGGAGCAACGAGGGAGGCTCTCCGTCCCCCACCGGCTCAGGTTCGCCACAAAGAACTTCACCGCGGCCAACAGCTTGGACGCATCGTCCCCGCTGTACCCTTGGAAGTAAAGCAGGTTGAAGTATCCCACGAGCACGGAGTCGAGCTCCGCCGAGCCCCTCCAGTCCAGGTGGCTCTCGGAGGCACACGTCACGAAGGCCTGCGCCCGCCTGCGGTAGTCGGCCAGCACGGGCTTCGAGATCGACCTTTGCTCCAGATAGGTCAACCCCGGCTCCAGCGCCACCTTCGTCGCCTCCCGGCAACGCGCCGCAGCGGCCGACCCCGCGGCGGCCCCCAGCGCGATCCCCGCCCCGGGCAGGGCAAGGGGCCGATCCAGCGCGGCAACAGCCCCCAGTGTCGGCGCGCGCCCTCTCTTCCCCCCCATCACCGTCGGGGGGGCCAGGGCTAGCATCACGAGCTGCAGCAGGCCCGAGCTCCGCGGCCGCCTCCCGCTTCTGCGTGTCGATGCACAGGTAGCCGCGGGACGGGCGGTCGGCAGGGTTGAGCTCACTCGGGGCCCACCGCACGTGCAGCTGCAGGCGGCAGGCCAGCGCCAGCGCGCAGAGCTCGCGCAGCACGCTGCGGAGCTGCGCCGCCGAACCTCGGCCCTTGCCGGCAGCCAGAGCCAGAGACAGGTTGTCCACCAGAAGCACCAGGCGGCGCCCGAAGGCGCCCCGCGATCGCAGCGCGTGCCGCAGCGAGGCGGATAGGGCCAGCCCCTCTGTGTAGTAGATGTCGTGCTTGTCCCGCCACGGGAAGGACATTGCAATCTTCCAGCTGGGGTCCTGCATGAAGGACGCCGGCACCTCGCCGAACTGCTTGTCCAGGTCCTTCGCCGCCTCGCTCGGCAGCGCCGCGGGCCGCCGCAGCATGGCGGCCACCCCCTCGCCCTCGAGCGCGTGCGTGCGGGCGGCGATGGCCTCATCGAAGTGGTACCGCCAGCGCTCCACGGTCCGCCCCAGCGAGGCGGCGGCGCTGCCGCTAGCCTGTCGGACGCAGACTCCGCCGCCCCACGGCGAGGCATCGGAGGCGGAGACCTCCGCATGCCACGGGGCTGCCAGGTGCGCGGAGAGCAACGGCAGCAAGTTCCGCAGCGTGCGGAGCTCCCAGCGCACCGAGGCCCACAGGGGGAGGGCCTCGTCCCGCGCAGCCTGGCAGAAGCGGTAGCTCGCGTCGAAGATGGCGAGCGACGGCCGGCGCAGCAGCATGACCCAGGTACAGTGCCCGAGGAGGACCTCCACGATCTCCCCCCGCGCGGACCCCCGGGCCAGCAGCTCGTCGATCGCATAGCGCACTCGCCAAAGGCGCTTCGGGGACACGCGGACGCAGTGCGACGCCCCGCACAGCTCCAGCCCCACGAACGAGCACCTCTTGCTGGCCCGCTGCTGCTCGTGCACTGAGAAGCCGAGGTTGACCAGCTCCGACTCCACACGCGCCGCGGTGGCGTCGACCTCCGACTGGCTGGCGCCGAGCACCAAAAAGTTGTCCACGTAGGCGGCGGCACCCAGGCCGTCCTGCTCCCCCAGCACCAGCCCCTCGCTGCGGTCTCGGACGTGCCGTGAGACTGGCACACCCGCCCGCGCCAAGGCGGACTCCGTGACCATCTGACACAGGTGCATGGCCCAGCTCCAACCCATGGGCAGGATGGTGAGCTGAGGGGTGAGCCACTCGCCACAATCCACCGCTGCGCCGCCCAGAGAAGTGACCCCCACCATGCCCGCGCGGACTCGCCCGAGCTTGAAGAAGGAACACAAGCCTGCTGGGATCCGCATCGCGTAGAAAGCGTTCTCGATGTCCCCGCAGGCGAAGTACAGCGGGGTGGTGGCCTCACTCTCCAAACGAGAGAAGGATGCGGCCGACGGCAGCTCGGTAGCAGGCGCCGGTCGAAAGTGCAGGTTGACCAGCCTGGTGTCGAAGATGAGCCTCTGGCGGCCCCCCTTCTTGCGAACCGTGAAGGCCCCCAAAGTCGGGGCCTTGCCATCCCACCTGCAAAACTGGAGCATGCCACGACGGTGCAGCTGCTCAAGAAACCGTCCGTACACCTTGGGGTCTCGCAGCCCAGGATCAGAGTAAGGAGCACGTAGTCCCAGTTCAGCGCGAAGCTGAGCAGCCTCCTCCGGGCTTCGAAGCATGTTGGCCTCCCAATCCGACAGCCACGCCGCGTCGGCCGGCTGGAGGGCGGACTCGAGGGACACAGGAGCCGTCCCCTCTGCAGGCCAGGAAACTTTGTCCTCGCTGTAGGATGCCAAATCCGCCCGCTCCATACCGTACACGGGGCAGGCGCCGCAGAGCTCGCGAAGGCTCCCGCGGGGGCACACGTCCTCAGGCGGCCCCGGGAAAGTGGTGTACTGTTCCCGGATGTGCTCGAGCGCCATGTGCTGCAAAACTGAGGCACGACGTGGGCGGCTGCCGCTGCGTCCTGCCAACTCGTTGAGCGATCCGATGCCGAGGTTAGCCCACTGCAGTGAATGCACCAGTCTATCCCGACGGCGTCCCACAGCACGGCAAGCCGGTTGTCGGGCAGGCAGATCACGAAAAAGAGGAAGGGGGAACACATCTCGCTGACGACTGGGGCCCATGAGACCACAGGAGCGCGATGCTCAAGCCTGGAGGAGCCAGTGAGGGTCGGCTGAGCTCCCTCACCAGCGGGGCGAAGGGACGCCCCGTTCTCGTCACGTCTTCCCCTTCTTGCCGCCGCCGCCGCCGGGGCCACCGCCCCCGCTGCCGGCTCCGCCTCCGCCGCTGGGTGCGGCAAGCTGCCGCTCCTCACGCGCCTTGCGGCGCTCCTTCGCGATGCTGCTCTCGGCCTGCAGGCGCTCCGCCACCCACTTGGTGAGCTCTGGACTGACCATGAGGCCTCTCGTCGAGCCCATGTCGGTGAAGAAGTACCCTTCGTCCTGCTGGAGCCCGCCTCCCCCCCGCTGTGACAATATCTTGTCCTTGTACTTCTCCTCGCACAGCTGGAGCTGGCGGGCCACCAGCTCGCCGCATGCGGGGTTGGCGCCGTCCAGCTGGTCGTAGGTGCACATGGTCTGCATGAGCTTGCTCAACTCCGCGTGCAGGTGCACCACGGGGTCATCGCCCCCGACGGAGGCTCCCAGCGACGCCTTCCACGCCACGTGGTGGCCCATGGGGGTGCCCCCGTGCTCCATCTGGTACTCTGCCACCCACTGGAAGGTACGCGGCCCTGGGACGGGCCAGTCAGGAAAACTGGTGGATCGGTTGCTCTGAACAGCTTCCCGAAACTCTCGATATCGCAACCCCTGTCGATCATACCGCACAGCAAGGGTCCGTAGATCGTCCCCGCCTCGCTCGCCCCCCACAGCAGCTCCAACGCCATCGCCTTCGACTGCACCAGGGGGTCCCCCCAGCGCGGCGGCGAGGCCAGCCAAGCCGCCCGCGGCGGGGGCAGGCGCGGCAGCGGCAGGGGCCCCTTCGCCCGCGGCCACCAAGGCGCCGGCAGGGGCCACGCCCGCGGCCCCGCCCGCGCCGGCTGCCGCGCCAGGGGCGCCCGCGGCGCCGGCCCCGGCGGGCCCCTGCAGGGCAAGGGGTGCTGCGCCGGCGGCGGCTCCGCCACCGCCCAGGGCGGCGGGCAGGCCCGCGGCCACGCCGGCACCCAGCAGCCCTCCAGCAGCCCCGCCGCCTGCACCCCCGCCTCCTGCACCGGCGCCCTCGAAACACGCCATGGCCACCTGCGCCTCCTGGAGCACCCCGACCATCTGCGGCGCGGTCGGGAGGTGGGCGAAGTCATAGTGCCCTCGTCCCCCAGGCGCTGCCACCGCCAGAGCTCCGACACCTCGAGGCTGCTTGAGGTAGTATCCCCGCAGGTCGGTGTTCGCGGGCGTGTACTCCTCGACATACACGTCCATGTCGGGAGTGAGCACAGAGAAGGCGCCCGGGGTGCGAGACGAGCCCACCAGAAGAAGCCGAGCGTGAAGAAGGGGAGGATCGACATCGTACTCAACCCAAATCTCGTCCCCAACATTCATCGATACTGGCCGCCTCCCCTCGGCACACGCGGGTCAGGCGAGCCTGGGGCCGCCAAGCCTGGCCTCGACGCGGGCAGGCCCGACGAACGGCTCGCGCAGGAGATGGCCCGGCGGGCCCAGCCCAGCAGCCCGCGGAAGAACTCGAGGGCGAGGAGCACGGCAGCCCCCACCACGAGCTCAAGGGCCGCGCGCCACCAGCCTGGCGACGCCGAAGCCCCGGTCCCGCAGTCGCAGCGGCACTCGGGGCAGGGGCTCGGGCACACAGGCGCCCGCGAAGCCAGGCAGTCGCCCAGCGCCTCCTGCAGCGTGCCGAGCACCTGCTGGAGGTCCCGCGACGCCGCGGCGCCGCTGTCCACCCCCGCCTCCGCGGGGCTGGCCCCAGGCGCCTCCTCCGGCACCAGGGGGGCGGGCTGCGCCGCGAAATGGCCCAGGAACGCACCGGCGAAATGCGCGATGCCCAGCCCGGCCAGCGCGCGGGGGCTCAGCATCTGGAGACCTTGCGAGAGAACTGAGCCAGACGGTTTCGGAGGATAAACCCTCGCGGCACTCAATCGCTAATGAGATGACAAGTGAGACACGATCCATCATCATCATCATCATCATCATCATCATCATCATCATCATCATCATCATCATCATCATCATCATCATCATCATCATCATCATCATCATCATCCCAGGGGAGCTTGCGACAGGGAGCGGGGCACGCTGAGCGCCGTCCAACCGATCCCCACCTCCACCCCCACTGGCATGGCCTTGGCCCCACCCGCCGGCTTTCGAGAAGGAACGCTAGGGGGGGCCAGCTCAGGGGGGGGAACATCTGGCTGGAATCGACGATACATCGCCGATTGATCGGCGATAGGCCTCCGATAGCGAATACACACATTCGTGGGCGGGGTGGGGCATCAGGCCCATATCGGCGATCCATGGGCGATTGGGTGCCGATGCATCCCCACACTGAGCCTATCCTATCCTCAACATTGCCCCTAAACTTGCCCCCCCGGGTGGAAATTGATGCTGCTCCCCTCGGGCGTCGCCGGACTCGTCCCCACCTGGCGGGGTTGGCTGGTGGGGCTGGTATTATAGGGGGGCAAAACGGTAGCGATACTGCTACTCCTCAGACTCCTCAGACCCCTCCCTGGGCGCGTTCTGACCAGAACCTTCAGGAGAATCCAGCCGCGGCGACGAGGTCTCTCCAGGACGAGCAGGGGCTCCGGCACTGGCAGATCTTCCCCCTCCGAGAAAACCATGGCCCAGCCGCTGGCCGGCGGCCTCTTGCGGCCCATGAACGGCGCGCTGCGGGTGATGCTTGACGCCGTTCGGCTCCAGCTCGGTGCCTGAGCACGGCCGCGAACCGAGCCGGGCACGAGCGGAGCGGCCGCGGCAGGCCTGGAGCGCCCTCGCCACGGACCGCCCGTGCGCCGATCCTGCCCCAGGGACTGGCGGCGAGCGATCGAGGCCGATCTCGAGCGGCGCGCTGCGGGCCCAGACCCCGGACGTCATGATTTTTTCTGCGACGTGGCCCCCCTGGAGGTCTGGAGCCCTGCGCAGGGGACCAGCTCTTCATCCCGAGTCGTTTGCTGACGGCCAACGAGGCACGGCGAGGGCCGCCAGGGGCCGAAAACTGCCAACGACCTCCCGCCGTGCCTTTGTCATGACCCGAGCGGCGTGCTGCTGGCGATGCTCGACGCCGTGCGGAGGAGGAGGAGGAGGAGGAGGAGGAGAAGGAGGAGGAGGAGGAGGGAGAAGGAGGAGTAGGAGGAGGAGAAGGTGGAGGAGGAGAAGGAGGAGGAGGAGGACGAGGAGGAGGAGGGAGGAGGAGGAGGAGGAGGAGGAGGAGGAGGAGGAGGAGGAGGAAAGCTCGGCGCCCGAGCACGGCCGCGGCCCAGCCGTGGCCCGAACGGAGCGGCCGCTGCGGGTCGAGCGGGCGCGCTCGCGGCGGGCCGCCCCTGCGCCCAGCCTTTGCCTCTCGGGGCCGAGCGGATGGCGATCGAGGCCGATCTCGTGCGGCCAGATGTGGATGCGAGAGAGTGGGGAGGAGGGGAGGAGGATTGGGGGGAGGGGGAGGATGCAAGCTAGGTGCGCTCGCGTCATATCTGACGTCCTACCCCTCCCTCCCATCCCTTACCATGGCGTAGATATCCTCTCTGTTCGCACAGGCGGACGTCGAGCAGGGCAATGATCGCGAGAGGGTACGCGATGCATGGTAGAGCACGGCATGGCATGGCGTAGAAGAGCACGGCAGAGCGGAGCATGCCATAGCATGGCGTGGCATTGCGCAGCGAAGAATTGCATCACAAAGCATTGCAACGCAAAGCATGGCATCGCACAGCGGCGCAGAACACAACACCGCACAGCATGTCATGGCATGGCGCCAGGTTGTTTGGAGGGTAAGTGGATCGTCTTCGAGAGGTCTGGGCTGGTCTGGAGTCGTGGCTACATGTCTAACTCCTTGGGCTCCCCGTACAGCTCCACACAAGGCGGGGCTGATGGAGAGCACCCGCTGGCTCTGCTTTCAACATCGCCTTCTCAAAGCAGAAACGGAGCTCCCGTTTGATATTTCCTGAAAACGACGACGCCCCAAAGTGGGGGGGGCTTCTGCAGCCCCAAAAATCAACGAATCTACACCGAATGTGGAATCAGTTCCGATGGTTTTTTTCGGGGGGGGCATTTTCTAGATTTGGGGGCCTATTCGGAAGGAAGGCCACCGCTGCAGCGGGAGCACGATTCGGAACGAGCGAAGCGCGGAAATGAGGCCATCGCTGCAGCGGGAGCACGATTCGGAACGAGCGGAAGCCCGAAAATGAGGCCAGCGCTTCAACAACAAAAAACAGGTCCCGGGAGCCCTGTGTTTGAAAACAATACGAGGAGGGGGGGCGGATATCTTCCCGACGTCGTCAGGGGAGAGTGGCGAGTAGTAGTCATATTGAGTAAATGTAGAAGGATAAGGGCGGAAGGGGACGGGGTGGAGGATCAGGGGAGAGTGGCGAGTAGTAGTCACATTGTGTAGCTGTAGGAGGATAGGGGGAAGGGGGACGGGGGGGAGGATAAGGGGGAGAGGGAGGGGGGCATACGTAGGGGGAGGATGAGAAATAGGAGGACAGGGGGAGGAAGAGGAGGAGGCAGGCAGGCAGGCAGGCAGGCAGGCAGGCAGGCAAGCAGGCAGGCAGGCAGGCAAGCAGACAGACAGACAGACAGACAGACAGACAGACAGACAGACAGACAGACAGACAGACAGACAGACAGACAGACAGACAGACAGACAGACAGAGAGACAGACAGACAGACAGACAGACAGACAGACAGACAGACAGACAGACAGACAGACAGACAGACAGACAGACAGACAGACAGACAGACACACACACACATACCTATGGGATGTTCGAGCCTGGTCAGGTAGCTACACTGGCAATGCCCATTGAACGGTCTACAATTTGAAGAGGAAGAGGTGGAGGAGGAGGAGGAGGAGGAGGAGGAAGATGGAGGAGAGGAGGAGGGAGGGTCGAGGCTCGAGGATCGAGGTTGTTGGGCGCTTTGGGTCGCTTTTTGAAGTTTCCGAAGCCTCTGGGAGGCGGGACATCCAGAGATCTCCAGAGAAACTCAATGCAGAGTTGGAGAAGCTCGAGGAGCTGAAGGAAATCAAAGAATGAGGGAGGAAGGGAGAGAGGAGAGGACGGGAGGAGGGGAGGAGGGAGAAAGGGATCGGAGGAAGGGGAGAAGGAATAGGGAAGGAGAGAAGCAGTGCCATGGAGGGAGGGAGGAGGGAGAACGGAGGAGGGAGATGCAAGCACAAGGGAAGAAGCGAAGAGGGAAGAGGGTGGATGCGAAAGGCAGGAAGCAGGAGGGAGGAAGGAGGAGACAGCAGGAAGGAGGCAGGAGGGAGAAGGGAGGAAACACGAGAGAGGAGGCAGGATGGACGGAGGAGAAAGGAACACGGATGAGGGAAAGGAGGTGAGGAAGGAGAGAACCCCGAGAGTAAGTCCCACACCTGCTGCGGAAGCCGCATCTCCCGCCTCGCCCAGCTGCAAGGGGGTGAGCCTGTGGATCCCGAGACTGGCAAGGACCAGAATCTGCCTTCCCCTCCCCACCCCACCCATCCCGCACCTCCTCCCCTAACTTCTCTCCCCTCCGACTCCTCACAGTCCCCCTCCTCATCTTCATCCTCCCCCCCGCCCCCCTTTCTCCTCCCGCTCCCGCTCTCTCCTCTCGCCCTATCTTTTTCTCTCTCTCTCTCTCTTTCTCTTTCTCTTTCTCTTTCTCTCTCTCTCTCTCTCTCTCTCTCTCTCTCTCCTTTGGCGATACCTTCACGCGGTGAGATCGCCCCCCCCCGCCCAGCCAGGACAACTGAATCGCCTCCTACAATCCTCCCGCCGGCGCGCGCCATGGCCCCTCCGCGCTCGCACCGCCGCGCGACCTCAGCACGCCCTCCAGCGGCTCAGCCGACTGGAGGCCCTCGACGCACAGCCCCGAGATCCGAGAGCAAACGTGTGAGAAAAAAACGCATACGGCGAGGCACTCTGCCAAGGCGGGGACCAGTACCTCTACATCAAGCACTTCTACCACAGGATCTTCAAGCTCTATACACTGGTACACACTCCGGACGTTTGCCCTAGCGTACCTCATGACGAACTACCTTGTGAACTACGCCCTGCTGGCCCTACCGGACTCCCCGACGACAAGCACTACAAGGCCTCCAAGATTTTCCTGACGCACAACGCGGACACTTCGTTCATGCCGACACTTTTCGGGTTGCACGTGTTAATCTCCAAGATCTTCTCGACGCACAACCTGGAAGCCACGTTTCCGACGCTGTTTGGCGGCGCGAAGCTGGTGCGTCACACGTACCATGTCCCGGACGAGCGTCCTGCAGATCTACTTCCCGCAGGTCCTCTTCCTGATGCTCGTCCTGACGGAGCCGGCGCGGGGGCCCACCCCCTCGCCGCCGCGCCCTCGCTGGAGCTCCGCTCCAAGCGCGGACCCCCGCCCGCGCGCCTGGCCCCTCCTTCTCGCGCCCCCGCCGGGGAGGGGGAGGGGGGCGCCGACGGCGACGACGACGCCAGCGCGCCGCGAGGAGGGGGCCCCCCGCCACAGTGCGCCCTCACGCCGCGGGCGCCCCACAGCGCGAGGCGCTCCGCGCCGTCGCCGCCGCCGCCGCCGTCGCCGTCGCCCCCCAGCGCCCCGCGGCCGGGGCGCCCAGCGCCGTCGCCGCCGACGCCCCCATCAACCTCGCTCGCCCTCGTCCCGAGAAGGTGTGCGGCGAGTGCGCTGACTACATGGGGCAGGGCCCCCTCTCCGCAGAGCGTCAGGCCTACCACTCGGCAGGCCCCTCAAAAAACTCAGGCCCCCCCCTCCCCGGGGACCTGGAAAAGTCCACCACAGCCGAGGGGGAAACAAAACCGTGCAACAAAGCGAACTGCCTGTCGTCTAGCTGCGGCACGCTAGTGCCATATTTGACCTCAAAGGCCGCTGGAGCACACACACACACACACACACACACACACACACACACCGAGCGTCCCTACCTCCGTCCTCCTGCCCCCGCGCGCCTCCAACGAGGGAGGGGGAGCGGGTGGCCCAGGCCTCGATGCCCACACCTGAGGGGGGGCGGACGTCCACGATCCGCGCCTTCAGGCGCCCTGGCATGAGCCCTCGGCGGAGGAGCGAACGCTGAGCCCGCACTCGTGGGGCATCCCTACCACGGCACACCACGTCCAGCCCCTCCCCCGACCGAACGCACTTATGCACCGAGGACCCGCAGACTTTACATTATCCCAGTGCGACCCTACCTAGGAGTTGGAGCATTTAGGAAAGCAACATATACATCTACACCGACAGCTACATCTACACATACACTTGCATCTAGATCTACAGGCGCATCAACCGTGTGACTCCCGCCCACATCTACATATACATATACACCTACATCTACACCTACTTCTACATAAGCATCTACATATACCTCTACAGATACATCCACATTTACATCTACACCCACAGCTACACCTACACATACATCGTCATCTACATATACATTTACACGGTCGCATTGGTGTTGTTTTTGCTTTGCATTGCCTGTGTGATAGTTATTGCCGTTGTTTTTTGCCTTGATATGATATGATGTGATATGCTATGATATGATATAATGCGCTATGTTATGCGACGATATAGTATGACATGTTATGGTACGCTGTGATGTGATATGATAGTGTATGCTGCGCTGTGCTATGCTAAGCAATGATATGCTGTGCTATGGTATGATATGCTGCGTTATGTTCTGCTATGATATGCCATGCTATGCGGAGCTATGCTATGGTATACGATGTTACGCGTGGCTATACGATGTTGTGCTATGCTGGGCTAATGCTGCGCTGCTCTATGCTGCGCTGCGCTAAGCTGCGCTACGGTAAGCTAAACTATGCTAAGCTATGGTAAGCTAAGCTGGGTTAAGCTAGGGTGGGCTGGGCTAAGCTAAGCTAAGCCAAGCTAAGCTAAGCTAAGCTAAGGTAAGCTAAGATAAGATGAGATACACCAAGCTAAGCTAAGCTAAGCTAAGCTAAGCTAAGCTAAGCCAAGCCAAGCCAAGCTGAGCTGCGCTAAGCTAAAGCTAAAGCTAAAGCTAAAGCTAAAGCTAAAGCTAAGCTAAGCTACGTTAGGCTAGACAAAGCTAAGCTAAGCTAAGTCAAGCTAAGCCCTGCTGAAATAAGCTAAGCTAAGATGAGATAAGCAACGCTAAGCTAAGGGGGCGTAGCTGGGGGAACCGCGGGGCGGATACCGGGGGAACCGCCCGGGGCGATTTCCACTGCCTGGCCCCTTTAAGAATGAAAGTAAGAACCCTCTAGGCAGAGCCTAGGTAAGGAAAAAATGGAACATCTGGCGCGGGTTCAGCCCCTTCAGCAAGGGGCACGACCGACGCCTTGACGACCGAGTGACGATTGAGAGCCCAAGGCGTCCCAGAGCACTCCTGAAGAGTAGGGCCCTCCTGACCTCCCGCCTCTGCAGCAGAAAGGAGGAACGAGAGGGCTGCAGCGGCGGAGGAGGCGGTAGGGAGGCCGAGGACACTGATCCCCCGACAGCAACCACTCCTGGGACCTCCGCAAACGGCTCCGCCCCCTCCTCACAAGCCGCACTGGCCAGGCTCTCCCACTCAAAAGGGCTTAGCTCAAAAGTGATCTCCGAGGTCCCAACAACCCCCTCAGAGTCGACGAAACCCCAATCAACCATCAACTGTTGAGCCCTCGCATGCCATCTCGAGACATCGTGGGCCATGGCCTCGACCCCCTGTACGAAGGCGATCTGCTGGGGGGGGACCGACCACCTCAGAGCACCTTTTTTTCGCCTAGCGGTCCGCCATCTGATTGCCGAGGATCAGCCAGTCCTCTTCCAAGCTGGTGGCCGAGGAGCTCGCACGATGCGCCTTGACCTTTACAACAGACGCCCGGTGGCCGATCCCCTCCCACCAGCGGACTCAACAGTGCCCTCTAGAATTCATGGGGTCGAGCGCCACGCCTGGATTCACCGCGCACTCAACCGAACCCGCACAGTCTGAATAAACTGCGAGGGGATCTTCTGCATTCCACTCAGAGTACCCAGCCAAGACCTGAAAGGTTCGATCCTCTCCATCTCGCGCCACCTGGTTGGGCGCGTAACTGAGAGGAACGACTCCAAAGGCGCCTGCGACCAGACGGCCTCTCTCATCAATCTGAACAATGGACCACCCAGCGCGAGAGAGCCCCGAAAAACGAGTGTAGAACGCGCTGCCGTCCACAAAAACGTTTCCCGAAAACTTCCAGCCCTCGGGAACCCCAATCCAAATGAGCTGGTCCTCGAGATTGGCCTCTGCAATGGGAAAGCATAGGGCTGGGGACGGGAACAGACATCGACCGAACATGTCCACCACTTCTGGCGCCAGTGGGCTCACTTTTCTGGCGGTTTCCCGCACATGTGGCGGGCACTCATCACGTCTGTGTGCCTCGATGTGCGGGCACCCGTAAAACCGATGAAACAGTGTGCCTGGTCCTCCACAAGTCAAGCATCGACCATGCTGCGCCTTGCCATGGCCAAAAAGTCGCGCTTGTGGCCAGTGGGAGCCACCCACCAAGCTCCGCAGCGCCGCCTTGTGATGCTGCGTCCAGGTGTCCGTAACACTACGAGAGAGGAGGTGATTGAGAGGCCCCCAGTGCAGAGCCCCCCGCCACCCCTTTTCAATTCTAGCCAGATCAAGAACGTCAGAGGAAACCAACGCAGCTTCCTTCGCACGCTCCGCAATAAATCCCGGCGTGAATTCCAGCATGGAAAACTCGAGGCCCTGGAAGACCAAAGAGAAGGTCGAGGGCATTGCAATGCCAATGCGCGCCATGCAAAGCAGCACAACCTGCTCAGGATCGATACAGTTAGCCCAGGGCTTGGCTTTGCCTAGGAGATCCTTACCAGCCACCCAGCAACCCTGCATGGGGCCACGCCCTGGCAGCTCAGAGAGGGCCGAAAGAACCCATTGCTTAGCCACTTCTACAGCATGCACAACCCAAGGGTCCCTGAAGGAGCCCCTGGGTGACACACGCAATCGAAGGCCTACCGATGTGCCTGCAGGGAGGCGGCCCTCCGCACGAAGGGCCGACACTCTCAACCCATGTAACTTGTGGTCTCATAGACCAGTGACCGCACTCCCCCACACCGCCGTCGCCGTGGGAGACCCCTTCTGAATCGTGCTGACCGCCGCGCCCGCAGCTCTGAGCTGCCGAACTCTCGCCGAGACTCTCTTGGCCTTGGCGATTCGTTTCTCTTGCTCCCCCACCCTCCGAGCCGACCCGTTATTAGCATCGGTGCCCAAGCACCTGGTCCCGATGAGTCGATCCTCATCGCCGAGAGACCACCTAGCGTTGAGCTATATTGCCAGCTCTACAGACGATGTTAGATAGCCAGTCTTATCCCAATTGACCCGCAGCTGTTTCTCCTGGAGCCCACGGACCAAGGCCATCATGGCCTCAGGAAACCGGGAAAGAACCTGCTCCGCAGTGCCGAGCGCCTGGAGCAAAAAAATCGTCCACGAGGTTTTGCGATCGAACCACGGTGAATCTGATGGCGACGACGACGCTCGCTCGCCAAGTCGCGCTTGCGAAAGCATCAGTGCGGGAGCGACCCTCCGTTCCGACGTCGCCGTCGCCACCCCCAGCACGCGCGCCAGCGATGCGCGATACGGACCCGACCGCCGCTGACAGCGCTGAGGCTCCGCCCAGCGTCTCCGCCGCACCCAGCTCGACAGACGTCCCCCGCGACGACGCCAACGCCGCCACTCCACCCTCCAGCGCGGGAGCGACCGCTGGCCCGTCGACCAGCGCCGCCGCCGCCACTGCAGGGGCGCTCAGCGCCGCCCCCGCCGCCGACGCCCCTCGACCCCGACGGCGCCGCAGCCACACCACGGACGCCCCTCCAAGGCAGCGCCATCGTAGAGGGCCCGCCCTCCCCCGAAGTTGGCGCTGACCCCGCGCCGCCCAACGCCAACGCTGCGGAGGCGTCCAGCGCCGCGCCGGACGACGTGACCCTCGGCCCTGGCGCCCAGCCCTCGCCCAGTTATTCCACGGTCGAGCGCGGCGAGGGCCTGAAGCACTATGAGGCCGTCGGGGCGCATGCGGAGCCGCCACCCCCAGCGCGCCCCGTCGCCTCGCAGGCCGGCGCCCGACGCCCCCCTCGGAGCCCCGATCCGCGTCGGCTCCACAGCTGTTGTCTGTGATCAGATCCGCAACCCCATCAACGGACTACACGGCGTTGCGGTCGCCCAGGACCCCGACGCCCTGAGTCGCCCACCTCAGAGACGGCTGCGCGGCCGTTCTCCGGGCGTCCAGCCCCCAGCCGCGCGCCGAGTTTTACAACTCCGCCGCGAAGGAACGATCCCTGGGACGACGTGGACGCGGCGCCTCGCACGCAGGCGCCGGCTGCCAGCGCCCCGACACCCTGCGCGGACGTACATGCAGCCAACGCCCCAGCGCCTCGTGCGGACGTCGAATGGACCACCCTCCGAACACACCGACTCCTCGCCGCAGCTGCCGCGTGGCATGCGCTGGGCCGACGCATGCAACCGTTCGTCCAGCGCCTCCGTCGCCCCGCCGGCCCCTCGCACCCCCGCGAGAGCGAGCGGGCGGCCGTGGCCGCCTGAGTTGCCTACACCACCCCGACCCAGCACCCCAGCGTCGGCGCAGGCAGCACGCGGCCCACGCTGACCGACGTCGCCGCCACTGGCATCACGTCCAGCACCCGCGATGACGACACCCCGCAGGGAGACTGGCCACTGCCAGTCACGCCGCGCCCGGCCCCCTGTCCCCGCGACGCGGGCCCTGCTACGACTGACGCCGCCGACACCGACATCGCGGCAGACGCCCCAATTGGCCCCTCTGACGGTGCACCGCCGGCCGCCATGCCACCGGCTGTAGACAGGGGCGAGCTCAGCTCGGCCCCTTGCGCTACCACACACGTCCCAGGTAGCGCGCGGCCTGCGCTGACCGACGCCGCCGCCACTGACACCAAGGACAGCACAACCTCTGGCTCCTCATCCGTCACCCCCCTGGGCGACGGGCCACGCAGCCGATCGCCCCACCACCAGCCCAGCTCGCCCCCGCGCACGGCCCATAGCCCCCCGCTCTGGCCCCAGCAGCCGCACATCCCCGCAGGCTCCGTTACGAAGGACGCTGCCGACACCGACGCGGGTGAGCTCAGCTCAGTCCCGTGCGCCGCGCGACCGGCAACGGACACGGGCGACCCCAGCCCAACCTCGCGTGCTGCTACCAGCCCCCCGCGCGCGTCTCAGCTATCGCGAGCCCCCACCGCCCCCGTCCCGAGTGACGCCGCTGCCACGATGGCCAACGCAGCCACGACGGGCGCCGCGCCACCAGCAGCAGCCACGGGCGAGCTCAGCTCGGCCGCGCGCGCTAATGCAGGCCCCATGCACGCGCCTCAGCTCCCGCGTGCCCCCACCGCCCCCAGTAGGGGCGACGCCGCGGCCACGGTAGCCGACGCGGCTCCACGAGACGCCGATCTCTGGAACGACGTCCTGACCGGCCAAGGCCGAGACCCGGTCACTGCCCCCCCCCAGAGAGTGTCCCGTGCGAGCGCAACGACCACGACCGTGGACCCCCCCCACACGAAGGGGGCAGTGCGCCCGGGAACGTCGCCCTCGACGACCTCCTGCCAACCGACGGCTCCAGCGACGTCGCCGACGAGGCCTGCGCCCATGTCAAGGCCGGCGCCGCCGCCGATCCCTGGAAGCCGTCCTGCACGCCTTGGACCTGGACTTGGACACCGCCCTCTACCTCGGTGCCGGCCCCCCCGCCCAGCTGATGACGACCGCCGACCCTGATCCACAAGAAGGGGGCTGCGCTTGAAGGGGGCTGCGCTCCGTGGACGTCGCCCTCGACGGCCCACTGCCAGCAGACGGCCCAGCGGCGTCGCTGACGAGGCTAGGGCCCACGTCCAGGCCGAGGCCGCAGCCTTTGCCCAGGGCCTTGCCGCCAGCTGGCGCCTGCCCTAAGTGGCCGCGGCTCCCACTGCGCCGGCCGCCACCGGCGACAGCAGCGCGGAGCCGGCACCTGCGCCCAGCGGCCCACTTGGCGACAAGCCGCATCAGGTGACAGCTCGCGGCAGGAGTGGCCTGCCGCAGGCACGCGCCTCTCCCGCCAGGGCCCCCCCCGCCAAGCAGCTGCCTCGAAGCGCCCGCAGGACGCCCCGACCCAGCGCCTAGCAAACGACGACGTCCAGACTACCGTCACCACAGAAGTGGCGCCCCCCTGCCCCTGCGCGGGCCACCGACGCCGCCGGAGCCCCAGCCCCCGCTGCCAACGTGAATGGCGCAAGGACAACGCCTGTGCTGCAGGGGCCCGCCGACCGCCGGCGCCGGCCGCACCTTCCGCGAGATCCGAGGCTCAATCCCCGCGAACTCCGCGGACCAGCCCTGGCGCGAGCCCCACGCCACCACGGAGGCCTCCCGCATAGCTCTTACCGATGGCGATGCTACTGCTCCTGCCGCCCTTTGCTCAGCACGCCGCGCCGCCCAGGCAGCAGGGCAACCCCGGGCCACAGGCGCTCTGCCCCGCCGTGCCCGCTGCGAGCGGCCGTGAACATGCCACGCTCGACGATTCCAGCAGCGCCATCGGAGGCCCCGCCAGCGCCCGCGAAGACCCAGCACAGCGCTCCACCCACGGCGGGTCGGAGACAGCTCAGCCTTTTCCTGACCGCAATGCCCTGCTGACGAGCATTGGCCTCGCGACAGGCAGCAAGAGCAGCACAGGGGTGAGCAACGCGATTCTGAGCAGTCGCTCAGAGTCAGGCACCACATGCCCCAACCACCAGCCCGACGGGAGCCACCTCGGTGCCAGCGAGAGCTCCAGTACCACTGGCTCACGGACCATCCCCTGGCGGCCATTCGAGCACTTCTGCAGGTCAGCGCCGCGGCTGCCGTGGCACAGACTCCACCACACCGCTCCGCGCTGCCCTCGGGCCAGCTCAGACGCGTCCGCGGTGCTGCCGACGGCCGACGCCGCCTCCCGCCGCAGGCGGCCCCGGCCCAGGGGTCCGAGGGTGACCACGACCCCGTCGGCCTCGGTGGGCCTTCGGACCTCCACTCAGATCACCTTCACCTCGCGCCCAGTGGCCCGAGTGGCGCGGGACCGCACAAGGCGACCCCCTCGAGGCGGGAGCGGCCTGCCTTCCGGCACGACCCACTTCCGCCAGGCCCCCCTCCCGCGAAGGGGCCCCAACGCAGCCTCCGCACGAGGGCCCCAGGCCGCAGGCGCTCTGCCCCACCGCCGCTGCGGCGAGCGGCCGGGAGCATGCCACGCCCGACGATCCCGGCAGCGCCCTCGGAGGCCCCACCAGCGCCCTCGGAGGCCCCGCTCAGCGCTCCACCCTCGGCGCGTCGGCGACGGCTCAGCCTTCTCCTGACCGCAGTGCCGTGCCGATGAGCCCCGGCCTTACGACAGTCAGCAGCAGTCTCACGGCACCGCATCAGGGCGCCCCTCGCTGGGGGGAAGGCCTGCCTCAGGCGGCGGCCTTCCCCTACAGGGCCCAGCCTGCCGACACCAACGAAGTGACGCAGCTCGCGCGAGCACTCGAGCGCGTCCAGTCCACCTCGGACCACCTGCCCCTCGCCAGGGGCGCCCACAGCAAAAATTCTCCACGAGGCCCGTTCGCCGCCTGGCAAGCGCCCACGGTGGCCGCCCGCCACCGCGGGTCCTGAGAGGGTGCTGGATGGACGCCGCCACTGCAAGCGAGCAACTGTCATGCCAAAGACGGGCGGGCGCACGGACGCTGTGGCGCCCAATCGGTCCGATCTCTCTCTCTCTCTCTTTTTCTCTCTCCCTCTTTCTCTCTCTCTCTCTCTCTCTCTCTCTCTCTCCCTCTCTCTCCCTCTCTCTCTCTGTCTCTCTCCCTCTCTCTCCCTCTCTCTCTCTCTCTCTCTCTCTCTCTCTCTCTCTCTCTCTTCCATCTCTATATTTCTATATCGTTGTCTCTCTCGTTCGTTTTTTTTTCTCTCTCTCTCTCTCTCTCTCTCTTTCCCCCCCCTTTTTACCTAACAGCGAAGACTGATAGGTTTCTAATATTATGATGTTGGATGCCCTGCTGAGGGCTCTACGCCGCGAAAAGTCCGAGGTAACCAAAAAATAAATCATGGATAGGTAGTATGGCCATACGAAAACAAACACAAAACTAACAGCAGAAATTGGTCACGTGATCTCGAAATGCGGGAACCCGCGCCCAGAGAAAGGGCGGCGCAAAACGCAACTGCAACCGCGCGCCTGGAACTGCGGGGGGGGCCTCTCATGGAATGCGGGCTTCGAGCGAACGCCTCAATCACATCGTCCGCGACGGGGCCCGCCGCGCAGCGTCAGGATGCGACGGGCCACGCGCGCGTGAACCGAACAATCGGAACGGCCCGCGCAGCACGGAAGGAAGAAACCCATCGTTTCTCGGGGGCCTTTTGGGAGCCTCTGGGTTGGGTGCCTTTTGGAAGCCTCTGGGACCTTCCGCGGGGCGCCCAGGGGGTCCTTGGGTGGCTGTTGGGGCCATCGCGGCGAGAAGGTCTTGAAATGGCAGTTCGTATTTCAGTTGGGCCGTTCTTGGGGCCCCCTTGGGCCGCGTTAGGCCCCCCTGGGACAATTTTTGGGCGGCGCGTTGCAATGGCGCACGGGGTATGATAGCATAGTGAGAGGTGCCATGGCAACTAGGAAAATGTACGATGACACAATGAGCGGCAGGAAGCGTGGCAGGGCACAGCCCAATGACGCGCGGGGCAGGTAGAGCCATCATGAGAGTGCGGTGGGGACCGCGGCGTTGCACGGCTGAGCAGGTGGAAGCACGATTTAGCGGGCGCGCCAGGGGGCTACGTATATTGCGCGATAGAGGACGACGGAAACTAGAGTAGGAGAGGAGACGATGCGACCTGGCGCCCCAACTCATCTTCCACATCATCAACTGTCCCCGTCACGAGACAGCTGGTGATATGGAAGAGGTGAGGTTGGGTTGGCCTCCTGTGGTTGCTCGGGCCTGGATGTGAGCAGGAGTTTATTAACGGCTCCACTATGGCGTTTGTATGTTGTGCTGCGACGTGCCGTGCCATGGCGAAGCCTCCAACAGCAATCCAGGTGCCAGCGATAGCCCTCCAAGCGGCCCACGAGAAGCACCCCACGATACCCTCGCATGCACCCCCGAGGCTCCTGACCCACAGGCCAGGCAACGTGGCACGACTCTTGCCGAACTCATGCGCTGCCATGGTGGTTGGCGGGATGGAACCAGTCGCTTGAATAACGAGGAAGGGGCCGATGGAAGACGAAGCGAGTCAGGGATACGATGGGGAAACTTGAGACAAGGACAATGACAAGGACAATCATCGGGATAGACAGGGAGGCGAACGAGGACACGAATGGAGGACGAGGGGGCGATGAAATGAGGTAGAAGAATATTAAGAAAAAAGGTGGTTAGGTTGCGTGCGTGTGTGTTGTTATGTTTGGTCGCCGCGTTATCTTTCCCACCGCCTCGACTACCCCTCCCGCTCTGACACTTTCTCCTGTCTCGCAGGCCGGCCCGCCCGAGCGGGTCGAACGCCTGGCTGCGAGCTGGGCCCCAGGAGGAGGATAAGGGCTCTGGATGGGGGGCGGTCTGAAATGGGGTGGCGGTGGTGGTGGCGGGGGGGGGGGGGGCGGTGGGCGGGGAACCATGTGGTTGAGCAAACGGGGTGGGGGGGGGGCCTTGCTACCCTCATCCCACTCCTGCGTCTATTCCTCCACCGCCTCCTCAGAGCTTGACCCTCATGGCCAAGGCGTATTTCACCATCTTGGCGAGGAGGGCGGGCAGGAGCTGCTGGTAGTCCTGGGCATACTTGCGGACCTCCCTGATCTCGCCCTGCATCTTGGTGCGCAAGCCCGCGGCCTGCTTCTCGTTGCGGAAATGGTGCATCAGGACGCTATGGAACTTGATGCGGCGGGCGCCGTAGATCTGCTGCTTGGCGTCGTCCGCGACTACAGCCTCTTTCTCGACCATCGCAGTGCCGCAATACTTCCCATAAAGATCCAACGCATCTGGGATTCCAACCGAGAGAGGCATCGATGATGGTGCCCCCTGTCACTGATCGAAACGCCCTGGGGGCGACGATGGGCGGGCAAGGGCGGGGCGATGGCGAGGGGCGGGGGCGTTCGCCGCGATAGCGGCCCCCCGAGGAAGAGCGGGCCGCGGACACCCAGGACGCGAGAAACTGAACAACCCAAAACGCGTTGCACTGGGGAGCGCGGTGGCGACATCGGGGCACCATCAACATTGCGCAATTGGATTAGCACCGCCTGCTGCAATCCAGACGTCGCATCGACCAGCGCATTGGGGCCCGCCTTCAGCACGGTCTTGGACGCGTGCTCCGAGAATTCAGCCCAGGTCTCACCTCTGAACGCGTCCACCCAATACTCCACGTTGTCCATGCCGCCGTTCAGCGGCTTGATTTCACTCAGCTTGACCTCGAGGGCAGCCTTGCTCTTCTTGATGTAGGCACCGTGCAGCTCAGTCAGGAACTTGGACGCGTCGCCAAGCATCTTACTCGCAGCGGCGGGGTGGTCTGCATTGGCGCTGGCGGAGATGAGCTCGTGGAGGGGCTTCGTGCACCTGTCCAGTGACACAACCAGGTCGAAGTTGTTCGCCGTCGCCCTGTCATCCATGCAAGAGCCGTGGGCCGCCAACTCCTGCAGCAGACCGTCGATCGTGATAGTCTTGTCGACCATCGACACTTCGGCTTGCACGCCGTCGATGGTCGCGCCGCACTGCGTGGCCCACCCTTCTGCAGCAATGATAAGTTCACGGAGCTTGGCATTGTCCAAGTTGGTCTTCCCGATCTCCATAGCCACGTACTCTGCGACATTGTCGGCCAGGCCGACCGCCGCGATGGCAATCGCATGGTCGCGGGGGACGCTGGGCTCGCGAATGGCGTTGAACATGGCGTTGCACCCAGCCAACTTAAACTCTCGCAACCACGCCGCCCCCTGGCCAGCGGCGGCCGACTTGGCCATCTCCTTCACGTGCTTGGTCAGCTCGGCCAGCTTGACGGCGAGCCCCATGTCCCGCAACGTCGCACCGAGGGACGTCATCGTCTGGTTCAACTCCTCGGCCATGGGATAGAGGATGACTGCTTCGGGGAGTACTGCCTGCCAATGCTGGATGAACGTCTCGCTCACATTGTCGGGCGTCGCACAAGCGGCCATGAAGACCTTGCTCCTGCCCAGGATGATTCCCAACGCCGTGTCTAACATATTGGCAGTGGCAGCGGGCGGCAGCTTCTCCTTGAACTCGCCGAGCCGGGCGATTGCATCCTGCACCCGCGGAACGAACTCCGCTGGGTCATCGGTCAGCGCGGCAAAGACGGCGACGACGTCGTCGCATTGGGACGCCAGCTTTCTGACACCCTCGGCGCAGCGGACGTACGCCTGCAGCCTGGAGTTCCAGAAGTCAGTGGCCTCAATTGCTGCAGCCACCAAGGCAGTCACAGTCCTCGAAGTCTCGCCCATGCTCGAACTCAGCAAACACATGTCGTCCTGGAGGGTTTGGGAGCGCAGCCGTGCATCGAAGCCCTGGCATCGTTACTCAAACACGCCATGGGCCTCGACCAAGAGACCCCCACCGAGGAAACAAGTCAACGGCCCTTGGCACCGACAACCCAAACGCCGCAAGCTCCGTAGACACTACATCTACACGCAAAAACTAAAAGTCATACACGCGCACGTGTGGTCCAGGAAACGAATGGCTAATCGTAGCGAACGTTGGTTGTCGAATCGGTGCGTGCGCAAAGCACACTTTAAGGCCACTGTCCGAATGCTGCCCGCGGAGACCGTCCGAGCCCAGAGCTGCGAGACAGCCCCAGATCGTGTTCCACTCTTCCAAGGCCGCTGCAACCGCGTTCTCCGCCTCCACGAGGTCAACGTCAGCAAAGGCCTCTACGAAATGCGCCGCCAAGCTGGTCACCTCGGACACGGCGTCGGGCCCCTGGCGGATCAATTGGATGAACACTTTCTCGAAAACGACCCTGTTGAAGAGCTGGATTGTGTGGCACATCTGTTCTCCGCACGTTGCCACACAAGGGGCTTTGGGGTCGAACGCCATCTCGTCGCCCATGCCCCACGGCTTGCAGATCTTGGTCACGAGGCTCCAGTTCATCTCGGGGATGACGGCTTGCAGCCTCTTCGTCACCAGGGCGGTCTGCACGACGTCGGGCCACTCCACGGACTCCTGGATCATCTTGTCGAGGTGGGGCGTAAGCTCGCTCATCGGCGTGACATTGATGGACTCAGGGGCGCACTTCTCCGCAGACTCCGCCAACTTGATGAGATTCGCCATCAGCGCAGCGTCCAGGTTCGCCTGCTCGTTGGAAGATGCCCTCATTCTCCCGAGCGCCTTCCTGGCCCCTGACATGGCGCGCCCATCCAGCTTGCCAGTCACGATGGCAACCAGGTTGAGCTTGGTCTTCCACTTCTCGAAGCATCCTGGCGGGGTCGGGTTTGCACGCAGACTCTGCGAACGCGCTCGTGAGAGCTCGGCACCGCGCAGCACCGCACGGCCCCCGTGCAGGGGCTGTTCTCACGAGTGCGAGGCCCAACGCTGCATGGTTCCAGTTCGGGGCCAGGGCGAACCGACGCGACAGGCCCCCTCCCCCAATACAGCACATTCCCAGCTCACGGTGGCAACGAGGATACGCCGCAAACGTTCAGAACCCGACGAAAGGCCATACACATTTGAAACAAGACCCGGATGAGTTCTGCAGTCTCGCCAGATCCTGGAGCCAAGCTGCCTCTGGTCAGGCCGCTTGCATGGCTCAGTCGCGATGCGGCAACGCTGCGAGCGCCATCATCGGAGTCTCCGTCTGCGTCGGCACTTGCTGGAGCCCCTGCAGAGGAGAGAACGGACGCGAGAGGGCCAACCTTCGTCGGCGTAGCATGCATGCCAGGGCAACTTCCGCCAAGAGGGCAACAGCCTGAGACCGCGGCTGCCGCCGCGGCGCCATCACTGAAGACATCATCATCTGATTGACACTCACCTGCCCCAGGTTGGCCGCAACCCCCCCTCTGTCGCCATGTAGTCCAGCATCGGGCCTGACTCCGTTCTTCTCCTTGTTGCATTTGTCCAAGAACTCCTCCACGGTCTGCGTGTGCATGTTCTCGTCTTTCAATAGAAGCTGGCGCGTGCCGACGTCGTCGATCGTCTTGCCGTGGAAGTGGGCGAGGTAACGATTGGCCTGGTTGATCCACAGATTGTTGGCGGCTGACATGTAGGCGACCTCCTTGCCGACATTCGTCTCGAGGATGATTTCCAGGCTCCGGAATGGCCGAGACTCGTCCCTGAAGCACATCACTGCTTCGTCCTTGGATGGGTCTTGCTCCGGCGGCACCTTGACTGTCGGGAGGTGGCTCGTCGACGACTTCGGCAGCTGCTCATTCTGCTTCGCGGCCTGCCTGAGGTCCTTGTCGTTGGCGCAGACGAAGGCCCTCGTCACCCTCAGCCTGCGCGTCACCTAAGAGGTCACAGACGCGCGATCGCGAGGCGCGCCGCCAGACTCCCTGAGAGTCCGAGCCTGCGAGACAGCGGCCTGCACATCCTTGGCGCCGGCGTTCTGCTCACACAACTCCTGCCACGTCCAGTGCGCGAAGGCGAGGTCCCACAACTCGAAGCACTCCTGGCAGCCATCGTCGAGCGGCACCTGGGAGCCGCCTGGGGGCGTCTTGCAGCGGGCCCACTTCTTGTCCTGCTGGGGGGGGGGCAAGTGGCAGCACGCGCAACATATAACCTGTCTTCCTGAGTGCCCTTGGAGGCGCACCTTCCTAACAAAAGCTCTCACCGACCACCCCTACGTTGGCATTGCAGCCCACCGCGGCGGCCTGATCAGCGAATAACACTCAGACGAAAAAATGAAACCACGCCCCAGCCAGGGGCACCGTGCAGTTGGGCGAGGTTTGAAGGGCATGCGGCTACTTGCTTCATCCCAACAATCCTTGGCTCTCGCATGGCACAGCCCGCACTTGTAGCCGTCGCCCATCATGCGCTTCTTCTTGGGGTTCACCGCGGGCGGCGGAGCGTCGAAGTCGCCAGCGCCGCCGCTGCTGGCCCCAGGTGCAGAGCGCTTCCTGGCCGCCTTGGAAGAGGCAGCGGCCCCGGACAGGCCGCCGCTGCCCCCCCCCCCCCCCACAGACATCGGCAGCTCGGACGCTTCCCAGGAAGACAGCTGTGAAGTGGCAGCGAAAAGACAAAAACCGCACACTGCTGCTGAGGGCAGCCCTGATCCAACAATGCAATGGCATTCGAACTGAGCCCTGATCTAGAATGGACCTCTGGCACCAAGGGCGAGAGACGACGGGCCTCCCAGTCGTCGCAGCTGGACACCGCCCCCGAACACACAGCAGGACTCAACATGCATCACGCTTGGACTTCCTTCAGGCAGAACAGACATTGCTCAGGACATGGCTGGGGCCCCGTAGCAGGCTGCTTGCTGCGTGGCCCGAAGGGGGGCCCATACAGGCATGGAGAATGCCTCGTGCACCAATGGCGACGGTCGCAGAACACAACTGTAGGGGCACGGGGAGGTCGCGGTTATTAGGCCTCGGTGGAGCTATCTCCCCCTTACCCCGTTTGTTGCCGTAGCCGTTCCCTAACAGGCCCCATTCCGATTTCAATCTCCCACCTTTTCCCCCGTGTTCGGTCGCCTCGCCATGGGCGTCGACCGAGCGGGAGGCAGTTGCAGCCCCCAAAGGGTTCTGGGCCCGCGATGCGTTGGGGTTGGGGTGGGGGCCTTGACAACCTTCAGCGTTAAAGGATAGTGCTTGCGACATATTACATGCCCCCAGAGAAGTCCACGGACCCCCCCCTGGGGGAGTCCAACAGGGGTCCGTGGACCCCCCCCCCAGGGGGGGGGTCTGTGGACCCCTAGGGGGTGGCACTTCTGCAGCACATTGTGGACGCCTCCTGGCCCTGCCGTGGGGCCCTATCGGGGCTCTGTCGGAGCCTGCTTAGGGGCCTAATATGGACCTCTTGGAGGCGCCCCATACATGTCAAGCCCCCCACCCCCCACCCCCCCCCCACCCCCTCCCCAACCACGCAGCAAGCAGTCGTCATAGCTCGGGGCGGGGGGGGGGCTTCACCGAGGAAAGCCCTCGATGGCCATGAGAGCAGCAGACCTGCCGCACTGAATATGCCCCTGGTTTCAGCGCCGCCGAACCGACGGGGGAAGAATGCACAAACAGCAAGCTTCCGATCCATCTGTTGCGCGTTTTTCAAAGCCGCCGAACCGACTGGAAATTGCCCCCCCCCCCCCCCCCCCCCCCCCCCTACCCCCCCCCCCCCCCCACCCCACCCCCACCCCACCCACCCACACCCCCACCCCCCCACCTGCCCCAAAGCCTCGGCGCCCACAGCCCTCTGGGGACACAACTAAACATTGCCAGAAACGTGTTCGACGCTGCCGACGCTAGGCGAACCCCCGCAAGCCACCTACAACCCCCTTAACACATCAGCCTTGCATCAGATTTCCCACGCAGTTACTCGAGCCATCGCGCACCCCCAGGAATGTGGGCGCCAGACTTAAGGGACCGATGCATTTCTTGGGGCCCTGGCCCCGCGTGCGATGACTCCTTCGCCCCCGCTTTAGGACGGATGTCGTTGAGTTGCGCGTTTAAGCGGGGTTCTCGAAGAAGAGGGCCAGGGGCGACAGAGGCGGCCGTTCTTCGTCGCTCAGGCGCTCTCGCCGCCAGATAACACTGCTCAGCTGCGGCTCGCAGAGACACAGATACACTCGCACGAGTTCGAAGAGGGCCCCGACCAAGCCCGCGGGATCTCCTCGTTCTTCAACTTGCGATTCACCCACCCCCCACCCCCCTCCCCCCCCTTGATCCTGCTACTCCTGTCGCTCCTCAGCCCCCCTCCTCCTCCTCCTCTTCCTCCTCCTCCTCTTCCTCCTCCTCCTCCTCCTCCTCCTCCTCCTCCTCCGCCTCATTCACCATCCGCAACCCCCCTTCCCGCGTCGGCAACCGCCCCCTCCTGGGCGGCGCCCTCCGGACTCTCGCCGAGCCCAGCCTGATCGCTGGCCAGTCGAGCAGCCGATTGAAATGGCGAAGCGTCTGAAACCAAAACTGGAACCGTTAAACCTCGCACCACGCGGTGGATACCATAAACCAGGGAACTCAAGCCGATAGCCTGAATTTGGATAACATCCAATCCATCCCAACCAGCTGATCGCACCGAAACTCACGTCCTACCCCCTGCTAGTCCGAGAAGCTCTCCTCAGAGTCGTGCCCGTGCCCCGTGACGGCCGCTGGTTGGCATGCAGGGGGATGCGCTTGAGCTTGGCGATGGTGGCAGCCTTGGTGAGGAGATGGGCTGGCTTCGCGTGGATCGTGGCGTCTTTGTTCTTGAGCTAGGCCGAGCATAATAGATTAGATAGGGGCATCGTATAGGGGGCTTGTAAAACGGACACTAGAGTAGAGCATGCAGGAGCAGAGGAGGCCGACGCTGAAATAACTAAAGTAAACTAAGGGGCTCCAGGGCCAGAAATTGCATGTGTCTTCCCGTTGCTAGAGGTGACATTCCCTGGTGAGAATTGAGCAAGGGATAAAAAGCGAGAGAGGGGAATATCAGCACACGGAACATAACATAGTTCACCCGAACAGGGTAATATGGGACTCGCAAGGGTAGAGCACAGCAGAGCAATGAGCATACAGGGGTACCATAAACTAGAGCAGAATATATAAATTGCAATCCTTGACCAGCTTCGTCTGGGACGCCTCCACGCGCTTGGCCGAGATCTTCGCGACCCCTGGGATGACCACGATGCCCTTCTGCTTCAGCTCGCGCTTGCGCAGTCTCGAGCGCGCAGAGAACCCTCGCGACGTCGCAGTGCGAAACCTTCTGACTGGGGGACGCCGACGCTGACGACTTGAACAATGACCACATTGTTGACGCTCCGCGACCCCCCACCAGCCCATCCAGAAACGACGCCCAGAGGAATTGCCTCGACCAGGGAAGTGGACAGCACACAGAGGAAGCAATTATGAGGCATCTTTGGGTATCTTGAACCATCTTGGAGGTCATCTTGGGCCCCCCCAGGCGCTCTTGGGGCCATCTTAACCAGCGCCCCCCCCCCCCCCCCGCCCCCACCCACCCCACAAAGAGGCCAACCTGTGGCTAAAATCTTAGTATAACCAATGATTGAACACTATCGCCGAGGCCTCTTGGAGCATATTGGGTGCCTCTGGGGGGTCTCTCGGGGCCTCTTGGGGGGTCTCTTGGGAGCCTCTTGGAGGCATCCTGGGGGCCTCTTGGGGCGTCCTGGCCACCTCTTGGGGCCCTCTTGGGGCACCCTTGGGGGCCTTGGGGGCCATCTTTGGGCCATCTTGGGCGAGATCGATCGCAGGAGGGGGGGTGCTAATTACAGCCCCCCTCAGGAGGCCAAAATGGTGCCAAAACCATAGTAATCCCAATGAATTTGGCTTCCTCGCCGGGGCCGTTTTGGACGCCCCGACGACTCGCGGGCCCCCCCGCCCAGGTCCAGGGGATGGAGGCAGGGGGAGGGGTAAACCCCGCCCCGAAGGGGAAAAAAATATGGGTGGACGAGGACACTCTCTAAACCACCGACGCCCAGAGGGCTGGTGGGACTAGATTTGCATGTCGTCGTCGCCCCCCCCCCCCCCGCCTCGCCCGCGGGCGCCTCGGGGCCGCGGCGAGGGCGACATCGAGGAGGGGGGAAGGGCGGCGAGGGAAGTCGACGACGACGCCGACGAAAACAGGGATGGGAACCTTCGCCCCAGCTGCGCCGACACGGCCCCACGTGTTCTGTCTCCTCGCTGACCGCCAGGTGCAGGGAGCCTTTGTCTAGGGCTCTCTTGCGCGGGGCGGGCTCGGCAGGAGCAGGGCCACCAGCGGCGCCAGCTGCGCCTCCGTGAGGCTGCTGCGGAAGAGGGCCTTGAGCAGCCATCGCGCCAGGAGAGACGCGTGCCTTGGACGTTCCTTGCCTGGGCGAGGAACGGGGGCTCTCTCCAGAGCAGGAGCCTTGATCCTGGAAGCCCACTGGGGTTGGCGGGCAGGGGGGCGGGGAGCGAGAACAGAGCAATGCAGCCAGAACCCCTGAACTCCACGACTCCAAAACTCCCCGGCCTCGCCGAAAACAGAAATGCCAGAACCACCGAGGAGAACAACTCCCCCCACCTGGCCCAACGGCGGCCATCCTGACATCAGTGCGACGAGAGCCTGCTGCAACGAGGCCGACCCCAGCCAGGGCAGTAGAGCAACCCACAACGCGCACGAACTACCAGATCGCAATCAGGACAGGGGTGGGCGGGGGGGGGCTCAGGGCACGCAGCCACGACAGCATATGCACACGCAAGTGTTATATGCCAATGTATGTATACATGTCGTAAGTGCGGCCTGGACCTACATTTGACTTACGTTGGACCTACTGCTGACCCACTTTAGACCTACTTGCGAACTGCCGCAACCTACTTTTGACCTGCTTGTGACCTACGTGTGACCCATATTTGGCCTACTTGCAACCTACTTTTGCGCAGGACGGAGCGTGGTCAAGCGACGTGCCGCCATTGGCGCAATGGAAGCCAACGTTTAATGAGCATGGGTTTGCTAACCTACTTGCCAGGTCGGATGGGGCTGGCGGAAGCTCGCTGGACCTATCTCGAAACCAAGGCTTGGTCACTGACCTATCTGCAGAATGGGAGGCCGACCCCCCCGACCTACTTTTTAGCTATATGTATCGAGCACGGAGATAGGAAAAGAAGGTCGAGTGCCCCAGCGCGGGTGCCAAAGTAGGTTTCGAAGTAGGTCGGGGACCACGTCGGGGGTTCAAACTAACTATTTGGACCTATCGTCGTCGCCACTACCTCATCCACCCTTGCCCTTATCTGCCCCCGGCCTCCTCCTCCCCCTGGCACCCCTCCCGCTCTCCATCCCCCATCGCCTCCCAATCCGCATCCACCCGTCCTCGTCGCCCCTGCTCCCTCTCCCATTTGCGATCTGCACGCTAGCGATGCTTCCTAGTAACTTCAAATGTGTAGCGGTAACACTAGCACAACACAACGGGGGAGTACTGTACACGTTTGCGGGGGCACGGAGACTTGAGCGACTGCATAGCAAAGCTTGCGTTGGACAGAGAGTGTCGGGGGAAAGACGAGGGTAGTCTACGGTGCGTGGCAATTCGGCAGTGGACACCAAACGTGCTTTTGACCATCATTTGCCCATGTCGGGCAGCGTTTTTTGGGGGCTTTTGGGAGTGCATATTCTGTCGCAGAGGGGCCCGAACGCGCGGGGCACCCCACGCGGGACCTTACAGGAGGTAACACGCACCTGCGCTCCTAAGGGACTCTTGGTTAGTAGGCGTTCAAGGTGCCGTATCATTCCAAGGGCGCTTGGTTCCACGCGAGAGGAGTGGAAGGAGGACGAAAGACAACCCTTGTTTTCTAAAGCGGTTGGCGGTCGCACCCCGCGACCATTCATCTTTGTTCAACCTCGAACGTTCGGCAGGGCCCACGGGGCAAGTACCCCCCGCCACCAGCTCAGCTCATCTCAATGAAGGGCTGAGGCCGGCAATAATTAAAATTGCGGGCCGCGCAAGTGGCCAGGCAGACTGAAACCCACTCGGCTGCACATGCAGCTTTCGAATGTATTGCGAGCTGATGTTGACGCTGCATGGTCGTCCTCCTCCCAGTCCTTCTCCTCCCCCTCCCTGTTTCAATATGCACCGCTGTCGTCATCGAACCCCTCCCCAGCTACCCTCGCAGCCACCCTGCCTCGGCCGCAGCATCGACCATAAGCTAGGGCTATCATTGTTCAGACTCCTGCAGCAAATCACTGGGGCGCTCTAGCAGGTCACCAAGGGCCGCACCTGGATCGTCGACAGTGCGAGCTGGCTCGCGCCAGCCATGCATGCCCTGGGCCCTGGATACCTCGGCGTCGGAACGGCACGAAGAGCGCGGCTCGCTCTGATCCGACCTCAGCATCCAATTACGCCGCTGCTTAGGCGCCTGCATCCAGCCGCTCGCACTTACAAGATCAGCGGTCAGCCTGGCTGGCGTCTCAAGAGTCGGCCGCATGACATCAGGGCTCTTTGGAGAACGCTCACAAGCTGCGCGCTTCAAAGAAGAATCGCCTGACGGTGCAATCTGCTGCAAGGGCACCTCATCAACGCTATCGGAAACCTGAATGATTGCGCTTGGGCAACCTTGGAGGTCAAACGGGAAACGGCGAGGCGGCGGCCCCTTCACGCCGTCGGCCTCAGCAAAACAAGCCGACGCAACTGCAACCTGCTGGGCGCCAGAAACATCATCGGGCTCTGACACCGCCGAGCCACCAATCGCAGAGCTCGGACCCTTTGTGAAACGAGACTGGCCTGCATGATTGCTGGCGGCAGGGCGCCCGTCAGAATCTGCCTCGCTCGCCGCGAGCGTGGCGGGGGCCTCTGACGCGACGCCCTTGCGCGGCCCCTCTGATGCTCCGTGAGCCCGTCCGCCAAAGTCGATTGCACCATCTGTTGGGTAGCGTGGATGACTATCCGCATGAGGCTCAGGATTACGATGTTTTGGTGCCCCTGCATGATGGATCGCTGTAGCGGGTTCGGCGGGCTCTGAAGGGATCTCGGGATTCTGTCCTGGAGCTGCGGGTGCGGGGATTCCTCCGATAATGAACTAGAACCACGCGCGCGCTTCGCGCGCGCTTAGGTTCTAGCTAATTAGGATCGTCACCGTCGATCTGCGGCGGCGGGGGAAGGCCCCGAAACGAAGAAAGCCCCGAACCGCACCACCACCACGACGAAACGGCCCCCGCCCAAAACGTCCTGTATTGGTTGTTGCGTCGCCAGGAGTTCTGGGCTCCCTCCTCCTCGTGTTCCTACCTCCTCTCTGGACGTCCGATGTCGTGATGTTTTCTGTGCGCGGCCCCTGGACCTCTCGACGACTTCCTAGGGATGGTTTTTACCTAACAGCGAAGACTGATAGGTTTCTAGTGGACTCAAAAGAGCTCACAGATCACTCCACAGGGGGGTCCGGGCAGGTGTTGGGAGTTGCCGGGCGGCAGGGTGCCCCGCTCGTTTTTCACCAACAGTCACACACTTCGTGCTCTTCGATTTCCCAGAACTCCATTCCCAGGCCACATTCTGGAGGGCCGGATGCAACAGTCACACACTTCGTGCTCTTCGAGTTCCCAGAACTCCATTCCCGGGCCACATTTTGGATGCCCGGAGCCAACTGTACCACTTCGTGCTCTTCGAGTTCCCAGAACTCCATTCCCGGGCCACATTTTGATGCCCGGAGCCAACTGTAGGCCACTTCGTGCTCTTCGAGTTCCCAGAACTCCATTCCCGGGCCACATTTTGATGCCCGGAGCCAACTGTAGGCCACTTCGTGCTCTTCGAGTTCCCAGAACTCCATTCCCGGGCCACATTTTGAATGCCCGGAGCCAACGTAGGCCACTTCGTGCTCTTCGAGTGCCCAGAACTCCATTCCTGGGCCACATTTTGAATGCCCGGAGCCAACTGTAGGCCACTTCGTGCTCTTCGAGTTCCCAGAACTCCATTCCCGGGCCGCATTTTGATGCTGATGCAGAGGCTGAGAATGGTGATGCTGATGCTGAGGCTGAGGCTGAGGCAGGCAGGCTGAGGCTGATGAGGCTGAGGCAGGCTGAGGCTGAGGCCGAGGCTGAAGGCAGGCTGAGGCAGACGCTGAGGCAGGCTGAGGCTGAGGCAGGCTGAGGCTGAGGCTGAGGCTGAGGCAGGCTGATGCTGAGGCAGGCTGAGGCTGAGGCTGAGGCTGAAGGCAGACTGAGGCTGAGGCAGGCTGAGGCAGACGCTGAGGCAGGCTGATGCTGAGGCAGGCTGAGGCTGAGGCTGAGGCTGAGGCGGATGCAGGCTGATGCTGAGGCAGGCTGAGGCACAGAGGCTGAGGCTGAAGGCAGACTGAGGCTGAGGCTGAAGCAGGCTGAGGCTGAGGCTGAGGCAGGCTGAGGCTGAGGCAGGCTGAGGCTGATACTGAGGCAGGCTGAGGCTGTGACTGCGACTGCCGCTGCCACTGCGACTGTCATCGCGAATGCGACTGCGACTGCGAGAACAGCAGAACTCTACAACTGGATTCTCATCTGAATCTTAAGGGGAATGCTTCCATATATGCTTCTACACATCGCTGTTAGGTTGCTTTGCCGGGATAATTTTTTTCATCCTGAGTCGTTTTCTGACGGTCCCGGGACCCTGCGAGGGGCCCCGGAGGCCGAAAATTTACAAAAACCGCCGTCGTGATTTTTCGAAGACGTCGGAGGTCCAGGTCGTTCGTCCCGCCTCCCCAGACCTCCGACGTCGTATTTTTTGCGACCTCGGGCCCAGGAATCGATTGGGAAAACGCACATGGGAAGGCAAGAAATGATGGACCCATCATGTCGTACCTGTGCCTTGATCAGTGGGACGGGCTTCGCACCACCGCACATCACAAGACACGCTCCAGCGGATCCAGCCATGGCGGCGTCGGGGACTGCAGAAGGTCGCAAGGACACGGAATCTGAAAGGAAGAGAGAGAAAGATAGAGAGAAAGAGAGGGAAGAAGGCCAGAGAGCGCTGAAAGATACAAATACTGGAACCCTCTTGGGATTTTTTGGGGGGCCTCGTCCGGCCGCTCGCTGGGAGTTTGACGTAGCTTCTCGGGAGCCTCTGAACCTGTCGGGGGCCTCCTGGAAGCAGGTTCGAAGCATTTTGGGGGCCGATTTGGGGCTTCTCGGGGCCTCCTTTGGGCCTCTTGGGGGTCTCCTGGGGCCTCTTGAGGGGCCTCCTGGGGCCTCCTGGCGGCCTCTTGGGGCGGAAGGCTCGAGCTTGCGGTTCGTGGTCCCCCTCTGGGCCCCCTCTTGGGCCCGTCTTGGGGCCCTCTTGGGCCATCTTGGGCGCCTCTTGGGCCGTCTTGGGGCCCTCTTGGGCTGTCCTGGGGCCCTCTTGGAAGCTTCTTGGGCCGTCTTGGGGCGGTCTTGGGCGCCTCTTGGGCCGTCCTGTAACGTCGGAAAGCCCAAAAGGCGACTTTGTGAAAAATGTACGTTTTACGAAGGGAATGGGCCAATTGTTGCGTCTAGGGGCCCTCTTGGGACGCATGTTGGAGGCTTCTTGGGGCGTCTTGGGGGCGTCCTTGGACGTCTGGGGTCTCCTGGGGCCTCTTGAGGGGCCTCCTGGGGGCCTCCTGGCGGCCTCTTGGGGCGGAAGGCTCGAGCTTGCGGTTCGTGGTCCCCCTCTGGGCCCCCTCTTGGGCCCGTCTTGGGGCCCTCTTGGGCCATCTTGGGCGCCTCTTGGGCCGTCTTGGGGCCCTCTTGGGCTGTCCTGGGGCCCTCTTGGAAGCTTCTTGGGCCGTCTTGGGGCGGTCTTGGGCGCCTCTTGGGCCGTCCTGTAACGTCGGAAAGCCCAAAAGACAACTTTGTTGAAAATGTACGTTTTACGAAAGGAATGGGCCAATTTTTGCGTCTAGGGGCCCTCTTGGGACGCATGTTGGAGGCTTCTTGGGGCCTCTTGGGGGCGTCCTTGGACGTCTGGAGGCCATCTTCAGCATCTCGGAGCCCTCTTGGAGGCCTCTTGGAAGTTTCTTGGGCCGTCTTGGGCGCTCCTGGGGCCGTCTTGTCTGACCGGGGAGGCCTCCGGCAAGCCCCGACGAGCCTCCGGGCCCCCCGGGGTGCACATTTGCGGTCGGGGTCCCGGCCCGGGGCCCCCGGACCCGGTGCGCCGTTATATGTATATAACGTGTACGGGAGTTCGACATCAAGCCGCTTCTCATAGCCCATGGGTTTGTTCGGGTCCGTCATCACTAAGTTCAGCCATCCACTCACCTCGCAAGACATTATGGGCCAACGGGACGCTGTGAGAGAAATGCCTGCGCGCGCCTGCTGCCCGGGAAACTTTCGACCCGAACGGCGACGTAATGATGGCGATGCGTTGCCGACTACAACTGCGAATCTCACCAGCCCTCTGGGCGCCGGTGGTTTAGAGAGTTTCCTCTTCCACCCTTCCGTCTTCCCCTTCGGGGGGGGGGGGGGGGGGCGTTGCCCCTCCCCCATGCCCCCTCGACTGGACCTGGGCGGGGGGCCCCGCGAGTCGCCTGAGCGCCCAGAACGGCCTCGGCGAGGAAGCCAACATCATTCGTGTTACGTTGGCGCTGGCCACATGTTGGCCTCCTGAGGGGGGGCTGCAATTAGACCCCCCCCCCCGCCCTGTGATCGATCTCGCCCAAGACGGCCCACCGATGGCCCCGAAGGCCCCCAAGGGTGTCCCAGGAGGGCCCCACGAGGTGGCCAGGAAGCCCCAAGAGGCCCCCAGGATTCCCCCAAGAGGTTCCCAGGATACCCCCAAGAGGCCCCAAGAGACCCCCCAGAGGCACCCAAGAAGCTCCAGGAGGCCTCAGCGAGAATGCCCAATCATTGATGCTACTTAGGTTTTAGCCACATGTTGGCCTCTTAGGGGGGCACTGATTAAGATGACTCCAAGAGTGCCTGGGGGAGCCCACGATGACCTCCCAGATGGCTCAAGATACCCCAAGACATCTCATACTGTCTTCCTCTGCGTGCTGCCCACTTCCCTGGTCGAGGCAATTCCTCGGGCATCGTTTCTGGATGGGTTGGTGGGAATTCGCGAAGCGTCAACAATTTTGCCCCAAGAGCTGCTTCTTAAGGGACCGTGGCCATACACGAACTTAGACACTACCTAGTCATATGGTTTAAGCGGGTTGGATAGCGGGTTTCATCTAATGGTCCACATTTTGGATGCAGTTGATCGTTCATTCGGGGCATCATTGCTACCGCGGGTCGCAGCGACAGACGAGCGCCGCAGGGGCGCGGACCACTCGGGGGAGGGCGGGCGGGGAGGGGAGAGGCGATGCGCTCTTCTTGAAGGCGGAGGGGAGGGGGATGATTTGACTATAGCTAGCTGGCTCGGTACAACCTGAGCTTGGTGATGCGGCGTCGGCAGACAGCGCGCGCAGGCGCAGCGCCGACGCGCGAGCAGAACACATGATTGCCACCAGGATGCGCGACATCTTGCGGCGATGCCCAACGCGCCCCCCTTCGCCAGCTCGCAAGGTAAATCTGCCAGCGGAAAGGGGCGCATGCTAAACTCCCACTACGTACCCCGACAAATCCAGAGACTTGCTCTCCTCGCCATCAGCAAGGGCGCGTTCACAAATGAGGAGCTTCCTCCCTGCGTCAGTGGCCTCAAGACCGCTGCGCGCCAACAATCTCTGGTCGCGGTCCAAGGCTCGGGGCCGCACGTTGTCTGCGTGCTCGACTGTCCTGTGGCATCCGTGGCCATCGACCAGCCATGTCGCGAGGAAGCCGCACGGCCTCCCTCCTTTCATCTCTCCACCCCCAACTCTCTTCAACCTGGAGGTTCGCGTCAGGACGCACCCGTGCTTGGAGCAGACTGCCTCGAAACAGTTCTTCGACTCATAGTAGCTGATCTTCCACGTGCCCACGTGAACAGCTGCCTCGGCAGGTCTCTGGCCGCCCTGCACAGGAGGCCCAGCGGCGAGTGGCGGAGGCAGCTCTGGCGGCGGTGGAGCGGCTCCCGCCGGCGGCAGCTCCTCATGCGGCGGCAGCGGGGGCGGCGGCGGCGGCGGCTCTCCTGAACCCGATGCCGCTGAATTGGCAGCCCCGCCGCCATCGCCTCCACTGGGGCCAGAAGGAGAACCAGCGTCGCCGCCAGCTCCTTCGGCCCCGTCATCGGGGATCATGGCCAGAAACAAGTCCATTAATTCATCCAAGTCGCTGCGTGGCTCGACACCCTCGCCACCCGTGCCGCCTCCCTCAGCGCCCCCATCCTTGGCGAGGTCCTCCTCGGGGTCGCAGCTGTCGCCGTCTGCCAGCGCCTGTGAGCCCGACGCAACTGAAGACCAATCAGGGGCAGAAGTATATGTCACGTTCGTGCCCCTCTTCTCCCGCAAGGGCGGCCAGGCATGGTAGACAGGGCTGGCGCTCTCAACTGATACGATGTCTGGCGAAAGATACGGCAGAGCCAAGCTGGTAGAGCAAACCTGGAAGAACTCGATTGACCACTTGGTGTTCGAGGACATTTCGCTGAAGGCCTGCATCTCTGTGTAGAAGCTGCCGACAGCCTGCGGCAGATTGGGGGGCGCCGAGGTATCCCTTATGAAACCGTTTGCCCTCAACCTTCTGCATTGCCAGACACAAACACCTCAATGCCAAGGGGGGCGGGGGCGGGGAAATACGCGAGGCGCGCGCACTGGAAATGCATCGGCTATGCGGCTATGCGTCGGGGCGCACAGGAAATGCATTTAACCTGAAGAAACGCATGGCAGACACGAACATCTCGCGAGCCTTCAGCTTGATCTTCCGCTCATCCTCAGGCTGAGCAGCTGGCTTCTGCAACTTGCTGAAGGTCGGCCGAAATGGGTTCAAGTACATCGCGGCAACGTGGAACCACAGTTCCACAGGGGGTCCCTCGGCGCCCCTCAATGGCGAACCCTCAAACCGACACGCGATGAACCCATCGACCAGCAATGCTCGCATCGAAGATCGCGGTGGGCAGGTGGCCTTGAGATGGACCAAATACTTATTCCGAAACTTCTACCTGCGCAGCCCATCCCCTTGACAAATGCAGATGCCAGCCTTCATGCACGGAGTGAGGAGCGCAGCTGGGGCCCCGACAGGAGCGCAATCGCCCCTCATGAGTGTGCGATGTATATGCGACCACTGTTGCTCCAGGTACTGCCCTAAGCTGCATTTGCTGAACGCCTCCGCCCACGCAACGCCAACTTTCGCATGCTGCTCTGAAGGGGGCCACACGAAGTAGCAATGACCACGGCCCTCGCATGGCACTGGAACAATATCAGGCTGCCGCAATATAGGTGTTTGCCTGCGGAGCTCCTCCACGAAACCAGCGCCACTGCCAACCTCGAACTCAGAAAGCGTGTCCTGAATGCCCTTCCCCTGCTGGGCAACCCGCTGCCGATTCTGCGAACTCAACTCCCTGGCAACGGCCACGTGACAAAATACATCCATGAATGAAGTGCCCCCTGGGAGAAGGCTCACCGCGCCGCCTCTCGCCGACTGCTGGCGATTGGCCTGCGCCTGCCGCGTTGCCCGAAGTCACATGGCAGCGCGCTGCTTCTCGTTCAGCCCGAACGCCCCTGTCTCGGGGCCAGCGCGCTCAGCCCTGGCAGCGACAGCGGCGAGGTTGCCATCGCATACAAGTCTGTTCCAATCGTCACCGCCCCGTTGTCTGATCTCTCTGCACTGGGCGCCCAGGGCTCTGATGTCACAACCTCTCATCCCTCCCGCAGCTGAAGTCGCCGCGCTCGCATGAGCCCTCCAAGAGCCCCCTGGCCTCATGCGCTTCTTCTCCTGCGCGGGCTCGTCGGGCGCGCCCCCCCCCCCCCCCCCCTGCAACGTGAGGGCACGGCGAATGGGCAACGTGCGCGCGCCATTCCGACCCCGCCAATCCGCCACCGCGCCGTTGGGCGCGGCGGCAGGTTGGCGCGGTCGGAATGCTCATTCCCTCAAGCACTCGTGGGGGGTCCATGAGGGGGGAGTCCATGAGGGGCCCTGGCCTCACAGTGCCAAACATTATTGGGCTTGTCGCGTGCCCCCTGGGGGTCCTCGCAGCGTATCGCGCGATGTTGTTGGGCCTGGTGAAATGCCCGATATGGGGCGGGAGGGCGTCGCGCGGCCCTCGAGACGGCCCCGGAAGAACCCAGGTCGCCCGACGATCGCCCCAAGACGCTCAAGATGGCCTCGAGATGGCCCAAGAGGCCTCCGAGACGCCCCAGCAAGGCCCCAAGAGCCAAGAGGGCCCTGAGATACCAACCTAATGCATATTCCACTTGTGTTTCAATGCTCTGGGCGTCGATTATTCCAGCCCCCGACGCTCCACGACTGCCCAAGGCGCCTCCAGGACCGCCTCAAGACGGCCCACGAGGCCCCCAGGAGGACCCCAGCACTACCCAAATCAAGCTCCGAGGATGCTCCAGAGGCGCCCAAGACGACCCCAGAGGGTCCAAAGACAACCCCACGGAGGGCCCAAAGAGGGGGAACACGAACCGAAAATCCGAGCCCCCGCCCCAAGAGGCCCCCACGAGGCCTCACGGAGGCCCCGAGAGGCCCCCCGAGAAGCCCCAACAAATCCCCAGGAGGCCCCAAAGACGCCTTCAGAAACCCCAGAACGGCCCCCAAGAGGCTTCAAACTTGCCACCAACCGAGAGGCCTCGCGCGACATCCCAACGAGCACCCAACAGACAGGCTTCCGACCCACAACCCAGGCTGGCGAGATGGGGAGGCCGCCAGATAAGTTATCTCAACGCCCCCGCCGCTCCCCCACCACCACCACCACACACATTGCGCGCCGTGGTTCGGACTCAGAATTGCGCGCGTCACTCACCCCTCCCCCGTCCGCAAACATAACCTCGCGCTAACCCTCGACCTGGCGCCCCCTGAGCGCCCTATTCTCGCGCCCCTGTCCTGCTCGCTCGCACTGGTCTCATGGCGGTGCTGGCCAGACCAAGGTCGCGCCCTCTGAAGAGTGCGAGCCTGCTGCATCAGCCACTCTGCGGAGGCGTCCTCGATATTGGGCGTGTGTGTGTGTGTGCGTGGGTTGACCTCTGCTCTGCAGCTGGCGTCGGACGGCAGCGTGCTTCGCCTCCACGCACGCGGTGCCCACTTGAACGAGCATGGCGAGGGCGAGCAGCACCTCCCAGAGGTCCCGGCCAACCAAGTCAGGGAAGCGGGCGCGCAAATCTTCACCCCACGGCCCCCTCATACAGTCTGGGGCTCGGTTCAACGACTGCGCCCTGCTGCTATCCACGAGCAGCCCGAAGACTCTGAAGTGGAAGAGGGAGTGGTTCGAAACGTGGAGCTGCTCCACCAGCGCGCCTTCCCGCGCGAGCAGGCGGAACGCCAGACAGTTGAACTCCTCTGTGTAGCACCTCTCTGGAAAAGAACGCCAGCGACGTGGCCCAAGCCAGATCGCCTGGAGCTCTTTGAAGAACCTTTCCTCCAGTATGAGCTCGCGCGCGGTGACGATCCTGTCGCCCCTAGCGCCTAGTCCTGGAAGGCGCCCCATCTGATGCGACCTCACCACGGCCGCCCTCTGGCTGAGCTCCCAGCGCAGGCTAGCCATGTCCAGCTGATCGTGGAGCATGCGCACGATAGGATTGAGCGCACACCACAACAACACCAGGTCAGGCAAGGGATCTCTCGACAACCATTCGAGCGTCAACTTCCTGTCCTTTGCGTTCTTCTCTGCGAAGCTCGGCTCCGAGTCAGCGCGGCCAGTGTTGTCGACGACCTCATGTCCATCGGCTGGAGCAGCGCCGGCGGATGCCTACGCCCCTGGCCCGCGATGGACGCGCGCGACATCATCGACCCCGCCGTCTTCCAAAACACCAGTGGCACCATCGGCGCCCACCGCCCCGCCAATAGGGCCCGCGGGAGGCAATTCTTTGCCGAGGGTTCGGGAAAACAAAGGATACGTCGCAGACGCCAGTCCGCGCATTGCTTCGAGGCGCCCCCAAAAGTCAATTGCGATCTCTGAGCCCGTCCACCGATGTCTCGGCCACGCGCTAGGCTTCGCGCTCACCAGGGCGAAACTGAGACCGTTCTCGATGACGCTTGCCACTGCAGCTACGTCGATGTCGGCCACAAGCCCGTGTGGCACGCATACCACGACGTAATCTCGATTCCTCCAGCCGCCGCGTGGAAGGCAAGCGACAACTACTTCCTTCACCTCCCTATCAGGGCCAGTCTCGAAACACATCTTGATGACAGATCTCTTGTACTTAACAGCGCCATCTGGCAGCCCCTCGGGGACGAGCTTGATCCTGGACTTGATCACGCGCCTCAAACACTTCCCAGAATGATTCAAATAACCGCTGAGCTGCAAGGAGAGGGATGCGTGAATAACCGACGAAATCGTGCGAGGCATGAGATTACCAGACGTCTTGCTGTGGATACCTGCTGCCACGTGAACTTCGCAGAACAAGCGCAGGGACTCCCATCCATGTCGGTCAGACGCGATGCTGTTCTCCACGACGATGTTGGGCTTCGCGGAGTCAGGGCAGCAGAAGCGCATCCGTTGTTTGAAGCCGTCGCTGTATGTGGACACCGCGCAACTCCGTAGCACTGTTTTCTTGCACACTGGCGCAGCCGTCGACTCCATCGGCTGAAGGGGGCACACCGTATTCAGATACAGCCGCACTGGGACATCGCCAACATTGACGAGCAACCACACTGCTTGGTTAATATGCATGAGCTTCGTGGCCATCGCAGCACTTCGTTCGTGAGCAGCGAGGGCGCGCATGAGCCGCAGTGCCCTGCCAAACCTCAGGGGGGACAAGAGCGTGGAGATTGACATCACTTGCGGATCCTGCAACAGCATCTCCCCTCAGCGTCGTCTTCATGGGGGTCTCGTCGTAGCGTGACGTGTCGGCGTACAGCAGACACCGTTCTCTGCCGAGCGACTCCACCAGGGCGCCCTCGAGCTGCTTCCTCAACTGAACCTGGCACAGGAAATACGCCTCAGCAAAGCGGTGAAGCGCTTTCTGCAGGACCTGGCGGTCGTGGCCTGTCTGCCTGGCGATCTGAAACCAGTTCAGCACGAGCCCAGAGGAAGTGCACCAATGTCGAGCCACATCCAGGATGATAGGACGCTGCACAGCACCAGGTGGCATCCCCATTGCGACGCACGACTCAAGGTGAAATGATAATGGGCTGGGCGGCGCAAGGGATACAACAGAAACTGGCATGCTCTTAACCCAGCCCCTCACGATCACACCCGCGTGTCTGGTCACCAGTTCTGCCGCGGGCGCATGAGAATCAGACTCCGTGGGCCTTGGTAGCGAGTCCAACTCCACTGATTGTGACTCCAATTCATCTGATACGGAACGCACCCACGACGCTGGACGACCTGTTATCATTCTTTTCTGTGGCGGCTGGGGTGCCAGAGTGTCGTCCAGCGCATTCAACAACATGTTCGGCTCGGCGGCGGCTGATGCATCTGCCGGGGCCAAGCTGGCTGCGTCGATGGCCGCCACCGAGCCCCATGGGTCCTCTTCGGGCGGTTCAGGCTCCAGTGCGACTGTCGCTGCCACGGCAGCCCACATTATGAAGACTATGGACATATATGAACGAACATGAAGGGTCATCACGTTCAGAGAGGCGAAGGGCCAGAACCTCTCGAGCCAAAATGGCTAAGGACGGGAGGGTGTGCAGGGGGAGCAAAGGGGGCGTGGGGTGGGTCACCGTTCCGCGAAAATGAACAAACGCTGCGAATGATACGCCGGCCCCCTTGTGGGGCCACCAGGCTGTAGGCGCGGGTTCGCAGTTTCCAGTACCAGTTGTAGCTTGTAGCTTCCAGTGTTACAGTTCTGCTTCTTGCTGGCTACTGTAACTAATTGACTGACCGCGCGAGGGGGGGAGGCCCAAACAGGACTTTTAGCACCCCCTGGGCGCGTTGTCTGAATTGCTGGGGGGGCTCGAAATCGACACCCCTCACGCAGATCCGCGGGGTCAGGGTCCAAAAACACAGGGGATTTGCCACATTTCTGAAATTCGGTGCCACCCCTCACGCAAATCCGCGGGGTCAGGGTCCAAAAACACAGGGATTTGCCACATTTCTGAAATTCGGTGCCACCCCTCACGCAGATCCGCGGGGTCAGGGTCCAAAAACACAAGGGATTTGCCACATTTCTGAAATTCGGTGCCACCCCTCACGCAGATCCGCGGGGTCAGGGTCCAAAAACACAGGGATTTGCCACATTTCTGAAATTCGGTGCCACCCCTCACGCAGATCCGCGGGGTCAGGGTCCAAAAACACATGGGATTTGCCACATTTCTGAAATTCGGTGCCACCCCTCACGCAGATCCGCGGGGTCAGGGTCCAAAAACACAGGGGATTTGCCACATTTCTGAAATTCGGTGCCACCCCTCACGCAGATCCGCGGGGTCAGGGTCCAAAAACACAAGGATTTGCCACATTTCTGAAATTCGGCGCCACCCCCATCAGATCCGCAGGGTCAGGGTCCAAAAACACATGGGATTTGCCACATTTCTGAAATTCGGTGCCACCCCTCACGCAGATCCGCGGGGTCAGGGTCCAAAAACACACGGGATTTGCTACATTTCTGAAATTCGGTGCCACCCCTCACGCAGATCCGCGGGGTCAGGGTCCAAAAACACAGGGGATTTGCCACATTTCTGAAATTCGGTGCCACCCCTCACGCACATCCATCGCAAGGCGTGGTAACCCAAACTGCGAGTACTCCCTCGGCTCTTTAATCCCAAGGTGTGGTAACCAAGCTCGTAAACCATACACGTCTTACCAATCGCCCTGTGTGGTAACCCCTCTTGTGATCAGTTGGTTTTGCCGATTGCGAATCGGCCTCGCATGAAGTTCCGATACTGCTGCACGACAGCGCCAAAGCCTCATGACTTAGCTCTTCCATGGCCCATTCTCCGAGAGAGGGGGCCGGCGGCAGGGGGCGAAGCCCTTACGGATTATTGGGAGATATGGGAGACGCATTTTTGGGGCGTCGACCGCACTGTGCTGGGGGTCTCTCGGCAAGGCGCAACATTGCAGCTTGGCCCACGTTAGATGGCTTGGAACGTCGTTCAGCGAGGCCCAGCATCGTGATGCAGCAACGGGAGTCGCAGACATAGTAAGCTCTGGGCGAGGCGCGGAATTGTAAGGACTGTCTCTAGGCGAAACTCAATTTTGCATTGGCGTTTGAAGGTTTTGCGTCGCGCGTGCCCTCTCAAACATGGGGTGCGTGGGATGTCCTATTTTCGAAGCTGGGGCACGACTCATTATACATGGCGGGGACGTGTAAACGTGACCATGAGAATTACGTTTTGCGATTTCGAAGCCCTGCGCGCTACTGTTGTCAGAAATGCATGTGGCGGCGCTTGAAATACATATAGCGCCGCACTGTCGAATCATGTTTCACTTTGCCCAGGTCAGGCTTTAACAGGCCCTGGGACCAACGAACAAACACAAGCTATCAAGGCCATGACTTGTTTGCACATGTGGCCTGCGCGCAACGACCGTCCTGCGCGGGCGTCGCCTATCCGACTCTCTGTCATACTGCCAAAATCGCACTCGCACTCCTCCTTCCCCCTCCTCCCAAAGCAACGTCGGACACCGGCGGTTTCTTACGGGGGAAAGCAGGTGATAATGAGGTGGGGAAGTAAGATTTGCGGGGGTTGTACAACGAGGTGACCTGAATGAAATCACCGAAGAGCGCGCATATTGCTAATGGGACGAAGGAGTAGACACATCGGGGCAACGTTTGAAACGAGGCCAAGTATAACGAACTACTGCAGGTGGCTAAACGACTTACTTTGTAAAATTACTTGTCTCGCGCGTGGATCCCTCGCCTTCTTGAAGGGCGAGCGGGCGGGCTGGGCGTACCTATTTTAACGATATGCACGAAGTTATCTAAAACCTATGTTTGACCTATCTGGCACTTTCTTCATACATGAGGCCTTACCAGGGGCGGCCACATCATGATTCTAGTAGGGTCAAAAGAGAGAGCATCATGACGCTTCAGGGGGGTCTGGGCGCGATCCGGGGGAGGGTGCCGGGGATTTTTTTTGCCAACGGTTACACACTTCGTGGTCTTCAGGTCCCAAGAACTCCATTCCCGGGCCACATTTTGAATGCCCAGAGCCAACTGTAAGCCACTTCGTGGTCTTCGAGTTCCCAGAACTCCATTCCCGGGCCACATTTTGAATGCCCGGAGCCAACTGTAGGCCACTTCGTGGTCTTCGATTCCCAGAACTCCATTCCTGGGCATGATTTTGAATGCCCGGAGCCAACTGTAGGCCACTTCGTGTTCTTCGAGTTCCCAGAACTCCATTCCCGGCCACATTTTGAATGCTAAGGCAGGCTGATGCTGAGGCTGATGCTGAGGCTGAGGCAGGCTGAGGCTGAGGCAGGCTGAGGCTGAGGCCGAGGCTGAAGGCAGACTGAGGCTGAGGCTGAAGCAGGCTGAGGCTGAGGCTGAGGCAGGCTGAGGCTGAGGCTGAGGCTGAGGCAGGCTGCGGCTGAGGCTGATGCAGGCTGAGGCAGGCTGAGGCTGAGGCTGAGGCTAGGCTGAGGCTGCAACATGGCTGAGGCTGAGGCTGAGGCAGGCTGAGGCTGAGAGCTGAGGCTGAAGCTTGATGCTGAAGGCAGACTGAGGCTGAGGCTGAGGCTAAGCAGGCTGAGGCTGAGGCTGAGGCAGGCTGAGGCTGAGGCTGAGGCTGATGCAGGCTGAGGCTGAGGCAGGCTGAGGCTGAGGCCGAGGCTGAAGGCAGACTGAGGCTGAGGCTGAAGCAGGCTGAGGCTGAGGCTGAGGCAGGCTGAGGCTGAGGCTGAGGCAGGCTGATGCTGAGGCAGGCTGAGGCTGAGGCTGCAGGCTGAGGCTGAGGCTGGCTGAGGCTGAGGCCGAGGCTGAAGGACTGAGGCTGAGGCTGAAGCAGGCTGAGGCTGAGGCAGAGGCAGGCTGAGGCTGAGGCTGAGGCAGGCTGAGGCAAGGCAGGCTGAGGCTGAGGCTGAGGCTGATGCAGGCTGAGGCTGAGGCAGGCTGAGGCTGAGGCCGAGGCTGAGGCAGACTGAGGCTGAGGCTGAAGCAGGCTGAGGCTGAGGCTGAGGCAGGCTGAGGCTGAGGACTGAGGCAGGCTGATGCTGAGGCAGGCTGAGGCTGAGGCTGAGGCTGAGGCAGGCTGAGGCTGAGGCAGGCTGAGGCTGAGGCCGAGGCTGAAGGCAGACTGAGGCTGAGGCTGAAGGCTGAGGCTGAGGCTGAAGCAGGCTGAGGCAGGCTGAGGCTGAGGCTGAGGCAGGCTGAAGCTGAGGCAGGCTGAGGCTGAGGCAGGCTGAGGCTGAGGCAGGCTGAGGCTGAGGCTGAAGGCAGACTGAGGCTGAGGCTGAAGCAGGCTGAGGCTGAGGCTGAGGCAGGCTGAGGCTGAGGCTGAGGCAGGCTGATGCTGAGGCAGGCTGAGGCTGAGGCTGAGGCTGATACAGGCTGAGGCTGAGGCAGGCTGAGGCTGAGGCCGAGGCTGAAGGCAGACTGAGGCTGAGGCTGAAGCAGGCTGAGGCTGAGGCTGAGGCAGGCTGAGGCTGAGGCAGGCTGAGGCTGAGGCTGAGGCAGGCTGAGGCTGAGGCTGTGACTGCGACTGCCGTTGCCACTGCGACTGTCATCGCGAATGCGACTACGACTGCGAGAACAGCAGAATTCTACAACTGGATTCTCATCTGAATCTTAAGGGGAATGCTTCCAGATATGCTCCTACACATCGCTGTTAGGTTGCTTTGCCGGGATAATTACCTAACAGCGAAGACTGATAGGTTTCTAGTAGGGTCAAAAGAGAGCATCATGACGCCCCAGGGGGGTCTGGGCGCGATCTGGGGGAGGGTGCCGGGTACTTGATTTTAGCCAACAGTTACACACTTCATGGTCTTCGAGGTCCCAGAACTCCATTCCCGTGCCACATTCTGAATGCCCGGAGCCAACTGTAGGCCACTTCGTGGTCTTCGAGTTCCCAGAACTCCATTCCCGGGCACATTTTGAATGCCCGGAGCCAACTGTAGGCCACTTCGTGGTCTTCGAGTTCCCAGAACTCCATTCCTGGGCATGATTTTGAATGCCCGGAGCCAACTGTTGGCACTTCGTGGTGTTCGAGTTCCCAGAACTTATTCCTGGCATAATTTTGAATGCCCAGCCAACTGTAGGCCACTTCGTGTTCTTCGAGTTCCCAGAACTCCATTCCCGGCCACATTTTGAATGCTGAGGCAGGCTGATGCTGAGGCTGATCAGGCTGAGGCTTCTGAGGCTGAGCTTAAGCAGGCTGAGGCTGAGGCTGAGGCTGATGCAGGCTGAGGCTGAGGCATGAGGCTGAGGTTGAAGGCAGACTGAGGCTGAGGCTGAAGCAGGCTGAGGCTGAGGCTGAGGCAGGCTGAGGCTGAGGCAGGCTGAGGCTGAGGCCGAGGCTGAAGGCAGACTGAGGCTGAGGCTGAAGCAGGCGAGGCTGAGGCTGAGGCAGGCTGAGGCTGAGGCTGAGGCAGGCTGATGCTGAGGCAGGCTGAGGCTGAGGCTGAGGCTGATGCAGGCTGAGGCTGAGGCAGGCTGAGGAGGCCGAGGCTGAAGGCAGACTGAGGCTGAGGCTGAAGCAGGCTGAGGCTGAGGCTGAGGCAGGCTGAGGCTGAGGCAGGCTGAGGCTGAGGCTGAGGCATGCTGAGGCTGAGGCAGGTGAGGTGAGGTGATGCTGAGGCAGGCTGGGGTGGTGAGGCAGGTGAGGCTGAAGCGGCGTGATGCAGGCTGAGGTGAGCAGGCTGAGGTGAGGCGAGGCTGAGGCAGTTGAGGTGAGGTGAAGAGGCTGGGCTGAGGCAGAGGCAGGCTGAGGCAGGCTGAGGCAGGTGAGGTGAGGCAGCTGCGGCGGAGGCTGGCTGATGGCAGTGTTGCTGAGGCAGGCTGAGGCTGAGGCTGAGGCTGATGCAGGCTGAGGCTGAGGCAGGCTGAGGCTGAGGCCGAGGCTGAAGGCAGACTGAGGCTTAGGCTGAAGCAGGCTGAGGCTGAGGCTGAGGCAGGCTGAGGCTGAGGCTGAGGCAGGCTGAGGCTGAGGCAGGCTGAGGCTGAGGCTGAGGCTGAGGCAGGCTCAGGCTGAGGCAGGCTGAGGTTGAGGCTGAGGCTGCAGGCAGACTGAGGCTGAGGCTGAAGCAGGCTGAGGCTGAGGCTGAGGCAGGCTGAGGCTGAGGCTGAGGCAGGCTGATGCTGAGGCAGGCTGAGGCTGAGGCTGAGGCTGATGCAGGCTGAGGCTGAGGCAGGCTGAGGCTGAGGCCGAGGCTGAAGGCAGACTGAGGCTGAGGCTGAAGCAGGCTGAGGCTGAGGCTGAGGAGGCTGAGGCTGAGGCTGAGGCTGAGGCAGGCTGATGCTGAGGCAGGCTGAGGCTGAGGCTGATGCAGGCTGAGGCTGAGGCAGGCTGAGGCTGAGGCCGAGGCTGAAGGCAGACTGAGGCTGAGGCTGAAGCAGGCCTGAGGCTGAGGCAGGCTGAGGCTGAGGCAGGCTGAGGCTGAGGCTGAGGAGGCTGAGGCTGAGGCTGGCAGGCTGAGGCTGAGGCAGGCTGAGGCTGAGGCTGAGACTGAGGCTGAGGCTGCGGCAGGCTGAGGCTGAGGCAGAGGCAGGCTGAGGCTGAGGCTGAGGCAGGCTGAGGCTGAGGCAGGCTGAGGCTGAGGCAGGCTGAGGCTGAGGCTGAGGCTGATGCAGGGTGAGGCTGAGGCAGACTGAGGCTGAGGCCGAGGCTGAAGGCAGACTGACGTTGAGGCTGAAGCAGGCTGAGGCTGAGGCTGAGGCAGGCTGAGGCTGAGGCAGGCTGAGGCTGAGGCTGAGGCAGGCGGAGGCTGAGGCTGTGACTGCAACTGCCGTTGCCACTGCGACTGCCATCGCGAATGCGACTACGACTGCGAGAACAGAAGAATTCTACAACAGGATTCGCATCTGAATCTTAAGGGGAATGCTTCCAGATATGTTCCTATACATCGCTGTTAGGTTGCTCTGCCGGGATACTATGTTTGTGTGTCTCTCTCTCTCTCTCTCGCTCTCTCTCTCTCTCGCTCTATGTCTATATCTCTCTCTCTCTATCTCTATCTCTGTTTCTCATCTTCCTGCTCCTCCCCCGAACTATCATGCTCCGAACATTGTTCCTCCTTCTCCTCCTCCGCCTCCTCCTCCTCATCCTCATCCTCCTCATCCTGATCATCAACAACATCATCATCAGCGGCAGCATCATCACTATCATCACCATCATCATCAGCAGCAGCAACAGCACCACCACCACCACCACCATCATCATCACCACCACCACGATCCTCTCATCATACTTGTCTTACCCCTCCTCATCCCCTCCCACCTCCCATCGCTCCACCTCGCTGACTCCTCGCCCATCCCGTCCTCCTCCCATCCTCCTCCTCCTCCTCCTCCTCCTCCTCCTCCTCCCCCTCTTCCCATCTCTCCCATCATTCCCTCGTCTTTGCCTTTATTTCCCCCATGGCCCCTAAGTCTGAATCCTCCTCGCGCCACCACAAGAAGCGTCGTTTGGATGGGCTGGCCGTTTCGCTTGCGACTTCCTAGCCTTATATGGTCCTGACGGTTGAAGACTCGCCGACCTGTGCACGGATGGAGGGCGACCGGGTTCATCATGGTGCTACCGCCGTAGCGACAGACGCATTCATCTCAAAGCGTCCAGTCATGCTGGTAGTGAGGCAAATTTGAAAAGCTGCTCTCGCCATAGCACCGCCCATGTTCGACCGAAATGACTTTCAGCAGCTAGGCTGATGAAGGGCGGCGCCTGATCACAATTGGGCTGGGCGCCGCGCACATTCGTCTCAAAAGCCAGCAACAGCTTCGCGGACGGAGGGCTGCTCTCGCGTGAGAATCCCTCCTACTGGACCCCGCCCCCAAACGACCCCCGAGACCGCCAGCAGGCGACCAAGAAACTCACAAGAGGGCCGAAGGGGCCCCCAAAAGGTCCAAACGAGGCCCCCAGAGGGTCCCCACGAGGCCCCAAAAGACCTCACCCGTTGACTTCATCCCTCTTCTGGGGGTCGGCAGAATGGCGTAAGCCTCTTGGAAAGAACAGGGTTCAGCATGCGCAACAATTGCACGGACTGGAGGCGGCTTCTGTTCGAAATGGGGGTAGACTGCCGCAGAATCTACAATGACAGGCGAGAGTGCGCCACAGCCGGACAGAGGGAGCACGGCTCCTGCTCCGAAGGGGGACCCTCCCTGGACAACCACTTCAACTTCTAGTTCGCCACACCTCGTACTTCTCATGATTGCAGCGATGAAGGGCAGCTGCTTCTTACAAACGGGGCCCTCACCCCAATGGCGGGCCGAGGGAGCGGGCGTCTCTCAAGGGGGCGTTCCTCTCACACGGCCAGGGACTCTTGCTCAGCGCGTCTGGCGGCGGCGGCCACGGCGGCACGCTACGCCTTGAGAGTGGGTAGCGTGTCGATCCGCTCGGAGGGGCTGGAGGCTCGGGAAAGCTCGGGACGCTGGCGCCTGGGGACCCAGAAGTGGATGGCGTGTCGGGCCGCGGCGTGATGAGCCAGAACCGGAGGAGCGACACGCTATTCACACGGTCCCAGCCGTAGAAAAAAAAGGCGCACATAGAGGGGCAAGTGAGGACGACACTTGGGGCAGGAGGTCACGTTGCAGCAATGTTTGGCGCATCCTGGACTTTTTATGGTCCACCTGTCCCATTCTCCTCGTCCTCCTCCACCTCCTCCTCCTGCTCTTCCTTCTCCTCCTCCTCCTACTCATCATCATCACCGTCATCGTCATCATCGTCATCATTACCAGCATCATCATCATCGTCATCATCATCAGCAGTATCATCACCATCATCATCGTCATCGCCATCGTCATCGACATCATCATCATCATCATCATCATCATCATCATCATCATCATCATCATCATCATCATCATCATCATCATCATCAGCATAATCATCATCATCATCAACAACACGACCATCTGCATCGTCATCGTCATGATCATCATCCTCTTCCTCCTGCTCCTCCTCCTGCTTCTCCTCCTCCTCCTCCTCCTCCTCTTCCTCCTCCTCCTCATGCCCCTCCCTCCGCCCCCTAGCTCCCCTCTCCCCTTCCTCCTCTCCAACTCCCCCATCTACCTGCTGGAGGGGGGCGAGGCGGCGAATACAAAAACGTATCCGACGTCAGACCCTCTCCGGAGCGCAGAACATCGGATGGACGGGGCGCGCATCAATGATTCGCGCCCCTCCAATACCTCAAGGGGCCCTCTATGGACTAGTGGTTCGCGAAACCTGACGCCAAACTGACGCGCTAGCACTCGCGAGGGGGGTGGGCCCTCCACCCAGAATAGGAGGCGGAAAAAAAGGATACGAGGGGAAGTGGCGAAAGAGGGAAGAGCAGAAGCAGGCGAGGAGAGAGGAGAGCGAAGGAGCAGGAGGAGGATGGACGTGAGGAGGAGGACGAAGAAGAAAGATAATGGCTGACAGTGCTGGGTGAAGGTCGTGCGAAGAATGGAAGGCGAGGAGGACCAGGATATGGATGAGGATGACGGGATTGCAACCGCAACCGTTGTGGCGGAGGCAGGGCCCCGCAGATCTCGAGAACCCACAGGGAGACCCCAGGCCTCTCGGCGGCAGGAGGGGCCGCGGCAGCGAAAATGTGGCACGACAGCTCGCAGGCGAGGCGATGCACGCACGATGTCGCTGCCATCGGCGACCCCGTCGAAGCAGATCCCGCAATCGCGCGACCCGACCACCTCGATCCCCACCCCGTGCGCGGCCAAGCGCGGCCCAACGGCGCAATCAGGTCAACGCTTCAAGGCGAGCGCCTCCCACGCCTCCAACCAGTTGGACCAGACGAGCTCTGCAAGTCATTCTCCGCGGCATCGCCGAGACCCTCACCAACAGGGTCTTCGACATCCTCGTCAGGACAATGAGCTCCCCGGTCGGCAACTTGCCAAATTCCACCTGCATCACCCCCTCGTCCTCCGACACAACAACACGCACGGCTCCAGAGGGAAAGGCGGCAGGGGCCTCGCAGTCGGCACCACGCCCACGATCAGGAACATCATCCTCGTGCTGATCCCCACGCCCACCAGCAGCGTCCACCAGCAAGACCTGAGGAGTATCATCAGCACACCACCGAAGACCAGGAACAAATACTAACGCTTCAGCTCGCAGCCGAAAAAGGGGTCCCAAATCTTGACGGCGTTCGGTCCGAAGGCCCTTCTGCAGACCGTTCAACGTGCGAGTGGCCACGCTGTGCCCACGCGCATCAGCATAGGAGGCCACGCTACGGCGAAAAACTTCCTCGGGCAGCGGCGTGCGGCCCTGCAGCTTGGCCGCCAAGTGCGGCACGATGGCCAACACGAGACCCGCGAGCTCGCTCGACGACCCGAGGAAGAGCTGGACGCTGGTAAGGACGGAATGAAAGTCGCCCTTGACCCGCTCCAGCACACCACTTGACTTACAAATTGCACGGTCAGCGCACAGCCTGGCTCAATCCCGCCGAGCCTTGCGGTCGGCGCCAGTTGGGCTCCCGAGGCCTCGTTCCCCATCGACGCACACGGCGCGCCGTCCCGCAGCCATCCAGGGCGCACCCGCCGCCACCGCCGCCGAGCCGCCCGCCATGGACGAAAAGGCTGCGGAGAAAGCGGCGAACACCACGGCATGAGCCAAAAGTGCCAAGGAGACAGAGAGGAGGAGGAGGAGGAGGAGGAGGAGGAGGAGGAGGAGGAGGAGGAGGAGCAGCAGCAGCAGCAGCAGCAGCATCAGGAGAAGAAGAGAGAGGAGGAGGAGGAGGAGGAGGGGAGGAGGAGGAGGAGGAGGAGAGAGGAGGAGGAGGAGGAAAGGAGGAAGGAGGAGGAGGAAAGGAGGAGGAGGAGGAGGAGGAGGAGGAGGAGAAAAGGAGGAGGAGGAGGAGGAGGAGGAGGAGGAGGAGGAGGAGGAGGAGGGTGGAGGAGGAGGACGAGGAGGAGGAGGAGCAGCAGCAGCAGCAGGAGGAGCACTTGGAGGAGGAGAAAGATGAGAAAGAGGAGGGGGATGGAGGAGGAGAGTTGAGGGAAAGGGAACAGGGAAGGGAGAGGGGGATTGAGGAGGAGGGAAGGGGAGGAGGGAAGGGCAGGGAGAGGGAGCCCGGTCACACTTCTTTCAGACCCCAGCTGAGCCGCTCCCCAGCGCGCACGAGACGCCGCCGCAGCCCGCCCGGCGACGGCCCCTCCGGCAGGTCCACGGGGGCGTCCCCCCCAGCGTCGCTGCCCTCGGGGAGAGCCAGAGGAAGAGGGGGAGAAGGAGGAGGATGAAGAGGCGGAGGTAGGGGAGGAGGAGGAGGAAGAGGAGGAGAAGAGGAAGAAGGAGGAGGAGGAGGAGGAGGAGGGAGGAGGGAGGAGGACGAGGAGGAGGAGGGTGGAGGAGAGGAAGGAGGAGGGGGAGGAGGAGAGGAGGAGAGGAGGAGGAGGAGGAGAAGGAGGAGGAGGAGGAGGAGAAGGAGGAGGAGGGGGACGAGGAGAAGGAGGCAGAAGGGAGGGGAAGGGGGAGGGGAGGGGAGGGGAGGGAGGGGAGGGGAGGGGAGGGGGCTGTGGGGAGGGAGGGAGGGGGATGTCCGGGGCAGGAGGCGAAGGAGGAGGACCAAAATATTCGCAAGACAAGCAAAATAAGGAAGGGACACTTCGCTCGACACAATGTGATCTGGCCACTGGTCCGAAAGGTGCCCGGGGTGCGGTCCCCGTGCGGCCCGTTCGCGCCAGTCGCTACGGCAGGTCTGCCTGCGGCAGGCAAGTGCAGGTGGGGCGGCTGCCGACACGGCAGGGCCACGGGGCTCAGAAGTGTCGCCTTGCCATCGCTCGGACGTCCATTCTCCGTGCCTTGTTCGGCAGATGATCCAGAATACTCCTCGATGGTCCTCGCCGAGAAAAAACGCAAACGTCCGAGCGATGCCAAGTGCTGCCGCCGGCGGAGAGAGGCGGAGGTGCGCCGCCAACAGCAGCAAACCCTGCTGCCAGAACCAGGCTTCCTTCCCGAGGAGGCACGGCTGCGCAGAGGCTGGGGGAGGAGGAGAAGCGGGAGGAGGGCGAGGAGGAGAGCAAGGGGGGAGGGGGTGGAGAGGAAAAGGGGGACCCAGCAGCAGGAAGAGGAGAGGAGAGGGAGGAGGAGGGGAGGAGGAGGAGGAGGAGACGGAGGAGGAGGAGGAGAGGAGGAGGAGGACGAGGAAGAGGAGGAGGGTGAGGAGCATATGAACATCTGCCTTAACCGAGCGCCAATGATGGCTCAACAAAGCAAGATGTGTGGGAATCCGTCCCGCCGCGCGCGCCTCTATGCACTCGCGGGCTTCTCCACGTTCCCGCCATTGTTTGCCTGTCTAGCTCATGTTGTGCACGCTCTGCTCGTATGATTATTCCCAACCATCCTGTGGTGTTGGGCCCTCGCTTTGAAAAGACAACGCCCCGCCTCACCTCCTCTCCTCTCCTCATTCTGCATCCTGCCTCTGCCCTGGCACACGCCTGCCACGCTTTTCAAGCCCCATTGGAGCCCCACAGAAGACCAACACGAAACAGTCCGCATGCAGCTGTTGGCTCATTTCGCTCGCCCCTGCCACACTTTTCAAGCCCCATAGGAGCTCCCCAGAAGGCCGAAATGAAAAAGCCCGCATGCAGTCATGGATTCATTTCGCTCGCCCCTGCCCCGCTTTGCCAGCTTCCTAGGAGCTCCACGTACTGTCAAAATGAAAGAGTCTGCATGCAGTCGTGGGCTCAGTTCGCTCGCTGATGCCACTCTTGTCAAGCCCCATAAAACCCCTCAGACGGCCGAAATGAACAAGTCCGCATGCAATCGTGGGCTACTGCTCCGCTTCTCAAGCCCCATAGCATCTCCACAGAAGGCCAAAATGAAAACCGCATGCAGTTGTGGGCTCATTTCGCTCGCCCCTGCCACGCATTTCAAGCCCCATAGAAGCTTCACAGAAGGCCGAACTGAAATAGTCCACACCCAGTCCTTGGCGCATTTCGCTCGCCCGTGCCACGCTGTGCAAGCACCGTAGGACCTCCAAAGAAGGCCAAAATGAATAAGTTCGCATGCAGCCAGAGGCTGAGTTCGTCATTTCGCTCGCACTGACCACGCTTATTTCGCTGAACCCTGACAAGTTTCAGGCCCCGTAGGGAGCTCCACAGAAGTCCCACATGGCAAAGCGCTTATGCCTGACCACGCCCATATCGATCCCGCGTTTCGTTCGTGGCCCCGAAGGGAGCTCCACCTCGTTCGGCACACCTGCCTTGCGGTACTCACAACTGCATATGGTTGGTTCCTTCGCCACGCTTTTTTGCGTTTTGTTTTCAAACGTGTGCGTTCCCTTTCCTGTTTCAGAACAAGCGTTCAGACGCGGCGATCGCTTCGATCAACGTCGGTGCAACCAACAAAGGAAGAAGCATGAGGAGCGAGAGCAGGGGAGCAGGGGAAGCAGGATGAGGGGAGATAAGGATCACGAGACGGACGACGACGATACGGAGGCAGCAAGGGAGGAGGATAAAAACGAGGGGGAGGAGGGGGAGAGGGGGAGAGGAGGAGCCCAGAAGTAGCCTCTGTGGTGGAGCACGGGAATGGGGAGAGGAGGAAGACGAGGGGAAAGAGGGGATGAAGACGAGGGGGACGAGGGGGAGAGAGGGGGAGCCCACCGGTAGCCTCTGGGGTATCCAGGGGGCTGTCGGGCACCGGCGCGAAGAGGAAATCGGCGTCGGCCCCTGGCCCTCCATCGCTCTGGGCCCACTCATGGGTCCTCCCCCTCCCTCCTCCCTCCTCCCTCCTCTCCTCCTCCTCCACTCCTTTCCTCCTCCTCCTCCTCCTCCTCCTCCTCCTCCTCCTTCTCCCCCTCCGCGCTCATTCTCCTGCCGCCCCCTGTCTCCCTTCTCCCCCCTGCGTCCTCAATCATCATCTCCCTGCTCTTCCTCCTCTTCCTCCTCCCCCTCCTCCTCCAACTCCTCCTCCTCCTCCTCCTCCTCCTGCTCCTGCTTCCTGCTCCTCCTCCTCTGCTCCTCTCCTCCTCCTCCTCCTCCTCCTCCTCCTCCTCCTCCTACTCCTACTCCTCTTCCTCCTACTTCTCCTCCAGACCCTCCTCCCCTTCATGATCCGTTCTCCATCCCTCCTCCTCCTCCTCCTCCTCCTCCTTCTCATCCTCCTCCTCCTCATCATCATCAGCATCACCATAGTCATCAGAACAGTAAAAATATTAACAATGATAAGAAGACTAAACATGATAATTATCCCAGTGCGACCCTACCTAGGAATTGGAGGATCTAGGAAAGCAACATCTATATGAACATAAGCTAAGATGAAGCTAAGCTAAGATGAAATTAGCTAAGCTAAGATGAGATAAGCAACGCTAAGCTAAGGGAACGTCACTGGGGGAACCGCGGAGCGGATGCTGGGGGAACCGCCCGGGGCGAGTTGCACTGCCCGGCCTTTTAAGCATACCGAGTAAGAACCCTTCTAGGCAGAGCCTAGGTCGGGAACTGAGGTAAGATGAAGCTGAGCTAAGGTAAGATGAAATAAGCTTAGCCAAGATGAGATGAGCAACGCGAAGCTAAGGGAACGTCACTGGGGGAACCGCGGGGCGGATGCCGGGGGAACCGCCCAGGGCGAGCCCCACTGCCAGGCCCTTTAAGCTTAGCTATGCTATGCTAAGCTGCGCTATGCGATGCTATGCTATGCTATGCTATCCTATGCTGCGCTATGCTATGCTATGCTTGGCTATGTTATGCTATGCTATGTTATGTTAAAAGCAGCGCTGCGCTATATAAGTTAAGTTAAGCTAAGCTAAGCTAAGCTAAACTAACCCCCTAAGCAGAGCCTAGGTAGGTAATTACACCCATGCTATGATATGCGATGCTGCGCTATGCTATGCTACTCTATGTTATGCTATGCTGTGCTATGCTATGCTAAAGCTCAGCGAAGCTAAGATGAAGGTAGCCTAGCTAAGATACACCTGAGCTAAGATGAAGCTCAGCTAAGCTAAGATGAAATAAGCTAAACTAAGATGAGATAAGCAACGCTAAGCTAAGGGGACGTAACTGGGGGGACCGCGGAGCGGATGCCGGGGGAACCGCCCGGGGCGAGTTGCACTGCCCGGCCTTTTAAGCATACCGAGTAAGAACCCTTCTAGGCAGAGCCTAGGTAGGGAATAAAACAAATGAAAAAAAAATGACACACATAAAAATAATGACACGAGTCATCATCATCATCATCATCATCAGCAGCAGCAGCAGCATCCTCCTCCTCATCATCATCACCAGCGTCATCATCAGCATCATAATCAACATCATCATCACCAGCAGCATCAGCCTCACAAATCATCATCGACACCATGACCATGACAATCACCATCACCATCATCATCCTCTTCATGCCTTACATGTCGTCCACCTTCTCTCCTCCTCCCCCTCCTCCTCCTCCGCGTCCTCCTCCTGCTCCCTCTTCCTCCTCCTCCTCTTCCTCCCCCTCCCCCGCGATCATTATCATCATCATCATCATCAGCAGCATCAGCACCATCAGCATCATGACCAGCCTCATCATCATCAGCAGCATCAGCTCAGCATCAGAATCAGCATCATGATCATGATCATCATCGTTATCATCAGCAGCAGCATCACCATCAGAATCACCATCATCACCATCAGAATCACCGTCATCATCATCATCATCATCATCATCATCATCATCAGCAACAGCAGCAGCATCCTCCTCCTCCTCCTCATCATCACAAGCGTCATCATCAGCATCATCATCAACATCATCATCAGCAGCATCAGCCTCACAGATCATCATCGTCATCCGCATCATCCTCATCATCCTTATCCTCATCATCACCTGATGCAGCATCAACATCATCATCATCATCATCATCATCATCATTCTCATCATCATCAGCATCATCATCATCATCATGATCATCATCATCCTCATCAGCATCATCAGCATGATCAGCATCATCATAATCAGCAGCAGCAGCGTCATCATAATCATCATCATTAGCATCATCAATATAATCAGCATCACCATCGTCATCGCCATCGTCTTCGTCATCGTCATCGTCATCGTCATCACCAACACCATCAACAGCATCATCAGCACAATCCGCATCATCATCATCATCATCATCATCATCATCATCAGCAGCATCATCATCACCATCACCAGCATCATCATCATCAGCATCATCATCATCATTATCATCATCATCATCATCATCATCATTGTCATCATCAGCATCAATATCATCATCTACAGCATCATCCTCATCATCATCAGCAGCATCATAACAATTATCACCATCATCACAATCATATGTATCATTATCATTATCACAATCAGCATCATCAGCAGCAGCATCGTCATCACCAGTGTCAGCATCGATTTCAGCAGCAGTACCATCAACATCATCATGATGATCATGTCATCGTTATCATCAGCATGAGCATCAGCAACAGCATCATCAGCATCATCAGCAGCACCATCATCTGCAGGTTCGCCTGCAGCATCATCATCAACATCAGCATCATCGTCAGCATCGTCGTCAACATCATCGTCATCATCACTATCATCATCACCATCGTCCTAAAATTCTGCATCAGCATCATCATCATCGTCGTTGTCAGCAGCATCAGCATCAGTCTCATCCTCTTCCCCTCATCATTGTCCTTAACCTCCTCATCCTCATTTACATCCTCATCCCCATCCTCATCCTCATCCTAATCCTCCTCCTCCTCCTCTCCTACTCCTCCACCCCTACATACTCACATCTCCATCCCTCCTTCTCATCATCCTCTTTCCTGTGTCCGTAACCGTCGCCCCTGCATTATTCTCACCCTCATCCTACTCCAGCTCCTCCTCATCCTCCTCATCCTCCTCATTCCCTTCCTCCTCCTCCGCCTCATCAGCAGCATCATCATCATAACCCTCATCAGTACCATCAATGTCATCATCAGCAGCATCATGATCAAAAGTATCACCTCATCATCATCTTCAACACCACCACCAGCATCATCATCACTACCATCATCAGCAGCAGCTTCGTCATCATTATCATCATCAGCAACAGCATCATCATGCGCATCCGTATATGCACCATCACACCCAACACCATCACCATAACCGTCACCATAACCATCATAGTCAGCATAAGCAGCACCATCACCATCACCATCATCAGAATCATCATCATCATCAGCATCAGCATCAGCATCATCATCCTCATCATCATGCTCATCCTCATCCTCATCAGCATCGTCATCATCATCGCATCTCAATATGCATCTTCATCATCTTCATCATCCTCATCACCACCACCATCAATTATCATAATCATCCTCAGCAGCATCGTCATCATCAGCATCATCAGCATCATCATGATCATCAGCATGATCGTCATCATCATCAGCATCATCAGCATCATCAACAGCATCATCATCAGCAACATCAGTATCATCATCACCATCATCAACATCATCCTACCCGCGTCCTCCTCCTCCCCCTCCCCCCTCACCCTCCAACTCCCCTCCTCCTCGCACGTCTCACAAAGCATCTCCCTGTACCTCTTCATGGATGCTCCAGGGCGCTGCTCGTAACTGGGTACCACACCTTACTCCCACGGGCCGCATCTCTTACAAAACATTACGAACACGCTTGTGCCGGCTACGGTTACGGTTTTGATTGGTATCAGGGTTGTCTCGCCACCCGAATGGCAAGACAGGCACATCAAGACGCCATCATCCAATATAGTACGTAGTAGTATGAGACCACCAGCTTTGGGGCAGCCGTGGGTTTCTGGGCCAGCGCTCCCAATTCACGAAGATGTCTTTCAAAGCTGGGCACAGCTCACGAGCATGTTGTGCAGAATGGCATGTGTCACACTCTTGTGCCACTCTCAAGCCCTTGCGATAAGACAGGATCGGAGGTTGGGGGGTGAGATCACAGAGGAACGGAGACACCCCAACCGGGAAATCGTTTCAGTTCGTTGGTGCCGTCCGTGCGGGCGAGGCGAAGCTGCGTGGGCGCGCGAGGAGAATGAACCCGCCGTTGCTAGGGCGAACTCAAGACAAATGATTCTCCCCCTCCCGCCCGCCCGTCCGGCAGTGACTCGCGGTGTCCCGCGGTGTCCCGTGGTGTCCCGTGGTGTCCGCCATTGCTAGGGTGAAGTCAAGACAAATGGTTCTCCCCCGCCCGCCCGTGCGGCGTTGGCTCGCGGCGTCCCGCGGTGTCCAGTGGTGTCCCGTGGTGTCCCGTGGTGTCCCGTGGTGTCCCGTTGAGAGAGATCGATCGTGAGATCGATAGTGAGATCGATAGTGAGATTGATAGTGAGACCGATAATGATATCGATACTGAGGTCGATGTGGTGCCCCGGGGTGTCCCGTGGTGTCCTGTGGTGTCCCGTTGAGCGAGATCGATAAAGAGATCGATAGTGAGATCGACAGATGTCCCGTGGTGTCCCGTTGAGAAAGACCGATAGTGAGATCGATACTGAGATCGATGTGGTGCCCCGAGGTGTCCCGTGGTGTACCGTGGTGTCCAAAAAATTGGATCGATTGTGAGATCGATAATGAGATCGACAGGTGTCCCGTGGTGTCCCGTGGTGTCCCGCTGAGTGAGATCGATCGTGAAATCGAGAAGTGTGCCGCGATGTCCTGTGGTGTCACGTGGTGGCCCGTGGTGGCCCGTGGTGTGCCGTTGAGTGAGATCGAAAGTGAGATCGACAAGTGTCCCGTGGTGTCCCGAGGTGTCCCATGGTGCCCCGTGGTGTCCCGTGGCGTCCCGTGGAGTGAGATCGATAGTGAGATCGATAGTGAGACCGATAGTGAGATCGAGAAGTGTCCCGCGGTGTCCCGTGGTGCCCCGTGGTGGCCCGTGGTGTCCTATGGGACCCCGTTGAGTGAGATCGACAGTGAGATCGACAAGTGTCCCGTGGTGTCCCGTGGTGTCCCGTGGTGTCCCGTTGAGTGAGATCGATAGTGAGATCGATTGAGTCAGATGTTGGTTCCCCCCCCTCATCCCCCCCCACAACCTCCTTATCACCCGAAGGGTGGTCGTCGGAGGTTGGGGGGTGAGATCGCAGTGGAACGGAGACCCCCAACAGGGAAATCGTTTCGCTTCATTCGTGTCGCGCGTGCGGGCGAGGCGAAGCTGCGTGGGCGCGCGAGAGGGATGAACCTGCCGATGCTAGGGCAAAGTCAAAACAAATGATTATCCCCTCCCGCCAGTCCGGCGGTGCCCCGCGGAGTCTCGCGGTGTCCCGTGGTGTCCCGCGGTGTCCCGTGGTGTCCCGTGGTGTCCCGTGGTGTCCCGCCGTTGCTAGGGCAAAATCAAAACAAATGATCCTCCCCCTCCCGCCGGTGGCTCGCGGTGTCCCGCGGTGTCCCGTGGTGTCCCGTGGTGTCCCGTGGTGTCCCGAGGAGTCCCGTGGTGTCCCATTGAGTGAGATCGAAAGTAAAATCGATAGTGAGTTCTATACTGAGATCGATGAGGTGCCCCGAGGTGTCCCGTGGTGTCCCGTGCAGTCCCGTTGAGTGAGATCGATAGTGAGATCGACAAGTGTCCCGTGGTGTCCCGTGGTATCCCGTTGAGTGAGATCGACAGTGAGATCGATAGTGAGATCGATAGTGAGATCGATGTGGTGTCCCGAGGTGTCCCGTGGTGTCCCGTGGTGTCCTATGGTGCCCCGTTGAGTGAGATCGATAGTGAGATCGATCGTGAGACCGATAGTGACATCGATAGTGATATCGAGAGGTGTCCTGTAGTGTCCCGTGGTGTCCCGCTGAATGAGATCGACAGCGAGATCGATAATGAGATCGACAAGTGTCCCGTGGTATCCCGTGGTGTCCCGTTGAGTGAGATCGATAGTGAGATCGATTGAGTCAGATGTTGGTTCCCCCCTCTCCCCCCCCACACACAAGCTCCGTATCACCCGATGGGTGGTCGTATAGGTATAGGCTATATAAGTTAGTAGATGGCTCACACACGGTCCTGGTCTTTGCAGCTTGGCCAGCTTATCAACCCATGCGTTCCCTTGATGTTACTTCTGCAACAATGCTGAAATCAGCCTCCCCGCGGTAGGCCTTCCTGCTTCAAAGCGCGAGATTGGCTGGAGTCAAAATTGGCCTCCAATGACAAGCCTGGAGGCTTCCCAGACACCGAGCCCTGGGCAGCCGGCGTGCCCCGAAACATGCAGCTTCAGGCACAGCACCCACAATCGGGTGAACAGTGCTGGTGGGGTTTCTTGCGAGCGCGCGTCAACATATCGGAAGCGCGTCTCTACGCGAGCGCACGCGCGCGAACGCGCTCAGGATGGGGCTCGGGTGCGGGCTCGGTCTCCAGCTCGCGCTCGGGCTCGGGGCTCCGGCTCGCGCTCGGGCCACGCGCACCCGCGCGCGCACGCGTGCAGGACGGGGGCTCGGGCTCGGGCTCGGCCTCAGGCTCCCGCTCGGGCTCGGGGGTCCGGCTCGCGCGCGGGCTCGGGCTCGGGCTCGCGCTCGCGCCCGAGCTTGCGCGCGTGCAGGCGCGCACGAAAGCACACGCGCGCACAAACGCGAACACGCGCGAGCTCGCGCACACACGCACGATCACGCAAGAGCGCGCGCGCACGCGCGCGCACGCAGACTGCCCCCGTTTGAAGGCGAGGCTTGACTGCAATGCGAGGACACCCACCCCTGGGCTCCGCACCCCCCCTACACACTTTCATTCTATATCTAAAACCTAAATGTCATCAACAACAGTGGGTTCCAGCACCCACTTCTTACGAGGAACAACTGTTCCAGCAGCCCACGCCGTGGGCTCCAGCACCCAACTTTGACAGGGAAAAGTGGTTCCAGCAGATTATGCGTCAAGAAGGGTGGGTTCCAGCACCCAATGTTTACGAGGGGCAATGGTTCCAGCCGCCTACGGTGCGGGCTCCAGCACCCAATTTTGCCGAGGGAAAGCCGCTGCAGCAGATGATGCCGACAAGACGACCAGGCCGTCGTCTGGAAAGGCAGCTAGGGCGCACCGCGCCCCAGCCACGAACCCTCCTACAGTCCGTCAAACATGTCACCAGCTCAATGTTAACCTGACTGTAGTTGCGCATCTTCAGGCTACGTTGGGACCTTTTACGCGGCCAGGCAAACAGTAGCGATGATAGACTACGTTCACGGCGGGTTAGGGCATGCCTCGAGTGCTCCTCGTCTTCCCCATCCGCCTCCCGATCCCCGTCCCTGTCGTCTTCCCCATCCGCCTCCCGATCCCCGTCCCTGTCCCGCACCCGCTCTTTCTCCACATCCCCTCTCCCGCGGCCCCCTTCCACCCCCCTTCCCTCCTCCCCCCCCTGCCTTGGCCATGCTTCCACCCACCCAGCCCCCTCCGGTGTCTGCCAACTGCTCGCTCCGCTCCCAGTACTCGAAGACCGGAGGGACCGCCGCGGAGCCGTCCCCAGACGAGACGACGGTCATGGAGCCGTCTGGCTGCAGCCGCATGACCATGTCGTCCAGCTGGGCGCCCTCCGCGTAGTGCCCGCCCCTCACTTGCATGCTGAGGGCGTAGTGGCCATCCTCCGAGAACCTGGCTGCCGAAATGGTGCCGTACTCCCCGGCGGGGCCGTAGAAGAACGTTGCCCTCCCGAAGCGGTCGAACTGCCGCGCCGTCCTCTCGCTGAACGCCTGCAGAATGGCAAGAAAGCGGCGCAACTCCAGCATTAACTGTCGGAGGCCTGTGCGGATCTCTCGGACCGGCGCTGAGGCCCACTGGCGGCGACTTCAGCGCCGCCCCTGGCGCGCTCCGCGCGCTGGAGAGGGGGGTCCAACGCCGATCAGGCGGACCTTCAGACGTCTGTGCTTATGCGGCTCCTTATGATCATTGCAATCGCTGTTGCCATAAATATCATTATCCGCTGGCCCCCTTGTGGGGCCATCAGGCTGCGCGGCTATCGGTTCCCATTCCTGCACTAGTTCCAGTTGTCAGTTTCCAACTGTACAATAAGACCTTCTGCTTCCTATACAAGATTGATATTGTCCGCGCGAGAGGGGAACGGAAAACCACCCTGGCGACCACGCCCGACTCGCTTTGCCTGAATGTCTAGTGGGTCCTGGGAAATGCAAAATTATTTGAAACCCGCGCCCCTGAAGTAATAACCCCGCTCGTAGATTACGCAAGAGTCGCGCCCACGAGGCCAGAACCCCCTCTAAATTACACAAGAGTCGCGCCCACGAGGCCAGAATCCTTTGCGAATTATGCCAGGGTCGCGCTCCCGAGGCCAGGAAACAAATATTCTGGCGAAGGACCCAACCATACGCAAGTGTGGAAACCGCAGGGCAGGTGGGACGAAGCAAGGGGAATTCCTCATGGGGCCACGAAACGTGTGAGGGGTGCACCAAACTGGCGCGGGGCCGCCATGCGAAACCTGCCACTGGGGCCTTCGGTGGAGCTCCCTATGGGGCCACGAACCGCGTGAGGGGTGCGCCAAAATGGTGCGGGGCCGCCATGCGAACCCTGCCTCTAGGGCCTTCGGTGGAGCTCCCTATGGGGCCACGAACCGTGTGAGGGGTGCACCAAACTGGCGTGGGGCCGCCATGCGAACCCTGCAACTGGGGCGTGCAGTGGAACTCCTTATGGGGCAACGAACCGTGTGAGGGGTGCCCCAAAATGGTGCGGGGCCGCCATGCGAACCCTGCCTCTAGGGCCTTCGGTGGAGCTCGCTATGGGGCCACGAACCGTGTGAGGGGTGCACCAAACTGGCGCGGGGCCGCCATGCGAACCCTGCCTCTGGGGCCTTCGGTGGAGCTCCCTACGGGGCCACGAACCGCGTGAGGGGTGCGCCAAAATGGCGCGGGGCCGCCATGCGAACCCTGCCACTGGTGCCTTCGGTGGAGCTCCCTATGGGGCCACGAACCGTGTGAGGGGTGCACCAAACTGGAGCGGGGCCGCCGTGCGAACCCTGCCACTGGGGCCTGCGGTGGAGCTCCTTATGGGGCCACGAACCGTGTGAGGGGTGCGCCAAAATGGCGCGGGGCCGCCATGCGAACCCTGTCACGGGGGCCTTCGGTGGAGCTCCCTATGGGGCCACGACCCGTGTGAGGGGTGCACCAAACTGGCGCGGGGCCGCCATGCGAACCCTGCCTCTGGGGCCTTCGGTGGGGCCCCCTATGGGGCCAAGAACCGTGCGAGGGGTGCGCCAAAATGGCGCGGGGCCGCCATGCAAACCCTGCCACGGGGGCCTTTCGGTGGAGCTCCCTATGGGGCCACGAACCGTGTGAGGGGTGCACCAAACTGGCGCGGGGCAGCCATGCGAACCCTGCCTCTGGGGCCTTCGGTGGAGCTCACTATGGGGCCACGAACCGTGAGGGGTGCACCAAAATGGCGCGGGGCCGCCATGCGAACCTTGCCATTGGGCCTTTCGGTGGAGCTCCCTATGGGGCCACGAACCGTGTGAGGGGAGCGCCAAAACGCGGGGCCGCCATGCGAACCCTGCCTCTGGGGCCTTCGGTGGAGCCCCCTATGGGGCCAAGAACCGTGTGAGGGGTGCGCCACAAGGGCGCGGGGCCGCCATGCGAACCCTGCCACTGGGGCCTTCGGTGGAGCTCCCTATGGGGCCACGAAACGCTGTACTGGGTGGGTGAAACGCAGGGGGGAGGGAGGAGGGGGAGGAGGCGGGGGCAGCGGGAGGAGACGCGGGGCACCGTCTCTTCAAAACGAGGACCCAACACCACAGGATGGTTGGGAAAAACCTTGTTATATCGCGCTCCCGAGGCCAGGAAAAAAAACCTTGTTATACACTACGCCAGATTCGCGCTCCCAGGGCCAGAATCCTTCATGAATAACACCAGGCTCGCGCCCCCGAAGCCAGAACCCTTTCTGTCAATTACGCCAAACTCGCGCTCCCGAGATCCGAATCCCTTGCAACTTACGTTGGATTCGCGCTCCCGAAATCAGAATCCTTCACGAATTACCCCGAACTCGCGCTCCATGAGCCTGAACCCATAGTAACTGAATCCAAATTCGCGCTCCCGAGGCCCGAATTCTTTCCAAACTGCGCCAGGCTCGAGCTCCCCAGACCAGAACCCCATGTTAATTCTAGACGATTCGCGTAACCCCACCAGCCCATCCAGAAACGATGCCCAGAGGAATTGCCTCGATCAGGGAAGTGGGCAGCACACAGAGGAAGGGTCCCCCAGTGGAGGCCTCTTGGAGCGTCTTGGGTGCCCCGGAGAGCTTCTTGGGGCCTCTTGGGGGTCACTTGGGAGCATCTTGGAGGCCTCTTGGGCGCCTGTTGGGGCCTCCTGGGCGCTTCTTGGGGCCCTCTTGAAGCGCTCTTGGGAGCCTTGGGAGCGCTCTTGGGGCCATCTTGGGGGACATCGATCAAACAAGAAGCGAGCATTAGTTAGCGTTGCCCCTCAGGAGCCTAAACAATCGCCTCTTGGGGCGCTCTTGGGGCGCTCTTGGAGTGCTCTTAGGCGCTCTTGGGGCCGTCTTGGGGCTTTCTGGAGCCTCTCTTGGAGCCCCCTTGGGCCATCTTGGAGCCATATTGAGGCCTCGGATGGCCATCGGAAGCGAAAAGGCGAGAAAGCCAAACACATAGAATGTCCTAAGGTTTTGGCCTCTTCGGGGCCTCCTGGGGGAGCTCTTTGGCAACTGGGAGCCGTCTGGGAGCGGTCTTGGGGCATCTTGGAGCATCGTGGGAGCCATTATGAGACATCTTGGGATATCTTGAGCCATCTTGGAGTTCATCTTGGGCTCTCCCAGGCGCTCTTGGAGTCATCTTAGTCAGTGCCACCCCAAAGAGGCCAACATGCGGCTAAAACCTTAGTAAAATCTATGATTTGGCATTCCCGCCGAGGCATCTTGGAACATCTTGGGTGCCTCTGGGGGGTCTTTTCGGGCCTCTTGGGGGTCTCTTGGGGGCCTCTTGGGGGCATCCTGGGGGCCTCTTGGGGCTTCCTGGCCACCTCTTGGGGCCCTCTTGGGGCACCCTTGGGAGCTTTGGGGCCATCTTTGGGCCATCTTGGGTGAGATCCATCACAGGAGGGGGGGGGGTCTAATTAGGGCCCCCCCCTCAGGAGGCCAAAATGGTGCCAAAACCTTAGTAAAACCAATGATTTTGGCTTGCTCGCCGACGCCGTTTTGGACGCTCCGACACCTCGCTAAACCCCCTGTCCAGGTCCAGGGGAGGGGGTAGGGGGAAGGGTAAACCCCTCCCCGAAGGGGAAGAAGGAGGGGTGGAAGAGGAAACTCCCTAAACAACCGACGCCCAGAGGGCTGGTGGGATTACAGTACACCACCTTCGCGCTCTAAGAAGGAAACATCGCGTTCACCAACAACTCTGGAATCTCAAGGTGCTTGCTGAATGCCAATCGTCCTCGTATGATTTTCGCAGAAGTGTTCAAAACAGTGCCGACACGTCCCAGAATAGCTCTGGGATCTACCATTCCAACAGAGATGGGGCGGGCGGCAGAGGGTGAATCCACTACGGATTAGTAAGCGTAGTGGTAACAGTAATGATAATTTGACGGGGTATCTGTGGAACTCACGTCATGCTTACCCCTGGCGCGCGGGATAGTCGCTTCCAAACGCACCTCAAGGGAGCATTCCCGGCGCTGCGCTGGGCGCACCGGGCGCGCCGGGCGTCCCAACCCAGCGCCCTCGCTCGAGACATCCTCGAAAAATCGCCCCACGGGCCCCCAGCGCACCCCGAGGGACCATTTCCGGCGCTGCGCCGGCCGCACCGGGCGCGCCAGGCGTGTCCCAACCCCGCGCCTTCGCTCGAGACATCCTTGCAAAATCGCCCCACGGGCCCCCAGCGCACCACCAGGACATCCTCGCAAAATCGCCACGCGGGCCCCCAGCGCACC
>CAUYUJ010016454.1:72024-89524 GCA_963575745.1 Prorocentrum cordatum | reverse complement strand
CTACTACGACTACTACTACTACGACTACCACCACTACTACTACGACTACTACTACTACTACGACTACTACTACTACTACTACTACTACTACTACTACTACTACTACTACTACTACTACTACTACTACTACTACCACTACTACCACTACTACTAATAATAATAATAAAAATAATTACCATGTGACGTACCCAACCCATTTGTATCAATGGACACGAGGAGTTGGCCAAAACTTGTATGGACAATCGGCTTGATGTGTACGCTACTTGGGAGGCGTCACTGCGCTGGGCCCCGCAAGCAGGCCTCGAAAGTGGCGAGAGTTTCACAGATCGCAACTCCCCAGGGATGGCGATGTCGAATTTGAATCTGCGTGTGGCGTCACTGCGCTGGGCCCCCCAGCAGGCCTCGAAAGTGGCGACAATTTCACAGATCGCAGCCCCCCAGGGATGGCAAGGTCTAATTTGAATCTGCGTGTGGGTACCCACTGTGGCGGGCCCCTCGGCAGCCCTCGAAAGTGGCGACCGTTTCACAGATCGCAGCCCCCCAGGGATGGCGAGGTCAAATTTGAGCCTGCTGTGAATACCCACTGTGCTGTGCCCCTCAGCAGGCCTCGAAAGTGGCGACAGCTTCACAGATCGCAGCCCCCCAGGGATGGCGAGGTCCAATTTGAGTCCGCGGTGAGTACCCACTGCGCTGTGCCCCTCAGCAGCCCTCGAAAGTGGCGACAGTTTCACAGATCGCAGCCCCCCAGGGACGGCGAGGTCTAATATGAGTCTGCGGTGGGTACCCACTGTGCTGAGCCCCTCAGCAGCCCTCGAACGTGGCGACAGTTTCGCAGATCGCAGCCCCCCAAGGACGGCGAGGTCTAATTTGAGTCCGCGGTGGGTACCCACTGTGCTGGGCCCCTCAGCAGGCCTTGAAAGTGGCGACAGTTTCACAGATCGCAGCCCGCCAGTGATGGCGAGGTCCCATTTGAGTTTGCGGTGAGTACCCACTGTGCTGGGCCCCATCAGCAGCCCTCGAAAGTGGCGACAGTTTCACAGATCGCAGCCCCCCAGGGACGGCGAGGTCCCATTTGAATTTGCGGTGGGTACCCACTGCGCGGGGCCCCTCAGCAGCCCTCGAAAGTTGCGACAGATTCACAGATCGCAGCCCCCAAGGGATGGCGAGGTCCCATTTGCGTCTGCGGTGGGTACCCACTGTGCTGTGCCCCTCAGCAGCCCTCGAAAGTGGCGACAGTTTCACAGATCGCAGCCCCCCAGGGATGGCAAGTCACATTTTAGGTCTGCGTGTACACACTTGCAGGGGCCCCTTCAGCGCCCTCGAAAGAGTCGACAGTTTCACATACGCAGGCCCTGCCCCCATGGATGGCGAGGTACATTTCTAATTTGATCTGCGGTGAGTACCCACTGTCTGGGGCTCCCAGCAGCCCTCGAAAGTGGCGACAGCATATACACATAAAACGCAGTCCCCAGATGCAGGTCCCATTTGAGTCTGCCGAGAGTACCCACTGCGCGGGCCCCCCAGCCATAGGGGGGGTGGAAGGGGGCGTGGAGGCAGGGGGGCAAAAAAGGCCTCGAAAGTGGCGACAGTTTCACAGATCGCAGCCCCCCAGGGACGGCGAGGTTCCATTTGAGTCTGCGGTGAGTACCCACTGTGCTGGGGCCCCCAGCAGGCATCGAAAGTGGCGACAGTTTCACGGATCGCAGCCCCCCAGCTGGCACGCAGCGACGAGTGAGGCGAAAGGCAAGGGGGAACAGAGGGGCGGGAAGGAAGGAAGGAAGAAAGGAGACGCGCGAGCAGTGCTCTATTCAAAACGAGAACCCAACGCAGGAGGGTTGGGAATAACGATACGACTACTGCTACTGCTACTGCTACTGTTACTGATACTACTGCTACTCCGCTTCGGGCTACTACGACTACTACTACTACTACTACTACTACTACTACTACTACTACTACTACTACTACTACTACTACTACTACTGCTACTACTACTACTACTGGTACTACTACTGCTACTACTACTACTAATAATAATACTGCTCCTACTACTATTATTACTACTACTACTACTACTACTACTACTACTACTACTACGACTACGACTACGACTACTACTACTACTACTACTACTACTACTACTGCTACTGCTACTGCTACTGCTACCACAACTACTACTACGACTACGACTACGACTACGACTACGACTACGACTACGACTACGACTACGACTACGACTACGACTACGACTACGACTACTACTACTACTACTACTACTCTACCTACTACACTAACTACTACTCCTAACTACTACTAACGACATACGACTACGTACTACACACGACTACGACTACTACTACAACTACCACTACTACTACTACTACTAACTACTACTACTAAACTTACTACTAACTACAACTACTACTCACGCTACTACGACTCAACTGCAAATTGCAACGCCTACTGTTTACTACTACTACTACTACTACTACTACTACTACTACTACTACGACTACAGCTACTACTACTACTACTACTACTACTACTACTACTACTACTACTACTACGACTACTCTACTACTACTACTACTACTACTACTACTACTACTACTACTACTACTACTACTACTACTACTACTACTACTACTACTACTACTACTACTACTACTACTCCTACTACTACTACAACTACTACACCTACTACTACTACTACTACTACTACTACTACTACTACTACTACTACTACTACTACTACTACTACTAGGGTCAAACCTCACCTTCGTGTCTACTGAGAATGAATGGGTAAGGGTAAGGGTAAGGGTTCGGGTTCGGGTTCGGGTTCGGGTTCGGGTTCAGTCGGAGTTTAATCGTACACGAAGCAGGAGTTCGGAAACCCACAATTTCGCCTTTCGTTGAGAGGAAAACAATAAAGGAGGCTATAGAGCTAATAGTACACGAAAATGAGGTTCGGAAGCCCACTGATTCAAATAATACACGAAGAAAGGGTTCGGAAACCCACAATTTCGCCGTTCGCTCGTTTGTGGAAAACGAAAAAACAGCGTTCCTCTTTTCCTGTTCGCTTTCCTCTTCCTCATCCTCCTCCTCCCCCCCTACACCTCCTCCCCCCCCACTTTTCCTCCTCCTCCTCCTCTCCTCCTCCTCCCCTCCTCCTCCTCCCTCCTCCTCCTCCTCTATCCTCCTCCTCCTCCTGCCCGTCCCCACCTCCACCTCCTCCTCCTTTCCTCCTCCACCTCCTCCTCCTCCTCCCCCTCCTCCTCACTCCTCCTCCTCTCCTCCTCCGTCCTCCACCTCCCTCTCCCTCCTGCGCCCTCCTCCCTCCCTCCTCCCCCTCCTCCTCCTCCTCCTCCCCTCCTCCTCCACCTCCACCTCCGCCAGCTCCGCCTCCGCCTCCTCCTCCCTCCTCCCCTCCTCCTCCTCCTCCTCCTCCTCCTCCTCCTCCTCCACCTTCCTCCTACCTCCTCCTCCTCCTCCCTCCTCCTCCTCCTACCTCCCCCATCCCCCCTCATACTCCACCACCCCTCCACCTCCTCCTCCTCCTCTCCTCCTCCTCCTCCTCCTCCTCCTCCTCCCTCCTCCCCACCCCCCCTCCTACTCCTCCTCCTCCTCCTCCTCCTCCTCCTCCTCCTCCTCCTCCTCCTCCTCCTCCTCCTCCTCCTCCTCCTCCTAACCATCACGAACCAGAAACGAATAAAACCAAAATGCCTTCCCGAATAAAACCAGAACGACGTCCTTATGAAAACCCACTCTCAAGTGGACCAGAGGGCCACCATCCTCGTGAGGGGTGTTCCGGCATTGGGCGTCGGTGGGCCGTCGGCAGCGCTCCACATTGGGCCAGGGCCACGATCCATGTGAGAGGTGTGCCGAACTTCAGCGTCGGGCGGCGATCCAAATGAGGCGAGGTCTACGATCCGTGTGAGGGGTGCGCCGATATTGCTCATCGGTGGGCCGTCGGCAGCGCTCCCAGGTGGGCCAGGACACGATCCTCGTGAGCGGCGTGCCGGAATTGGACGTCGGTGGGCCTTCGGCAGCGCACCCACTTGGACCAGGGCCACGATCCTAGTGAAGTGCGCGCCGGAATCGCGCGTCGGAGGGCCAGGCCCACGATCCTCGAGAGGGTTGTGCCGAAATGAAGCGGCTGGCAGTGGCGGTTGCTCCAAATCCGACGTCGACACGAAGGACAGGTGTAAAACTGTCGTTTGTTGTTCACTTTCTAATACGAATCCAATCTACAGCCTCTACAGCGAATAGTGCACGAAGGTAGGCATTGGCGCGAAAGACACGAAGGCCAGGTTTGAAACTACGGTTTTCGTAATTCCCATGGTAGGAATTCTATTAGGCCTGATACAAAAGAAGAGTACACGAAGGTGAGGTTTGTAGCGACACGAAGACCAGGTGCAACCCTACAACTACTACTACTATTACTACTACTACTACTACTCCTACTCCTACTCCTACTCCTGCTCCTGCTCCTACTCCTACTACTACGACTACTACTAATACTACTACTACTACTACTTACTTAATAACTACGAATTCCTACTACTACTACTACTACTACTACTACTACTACTAACTAACTGCTGCTACTACTCCTAACTACTACTACTACTACTCACTACTACTAACTCCTACGCTAACTACTGACTACTACTACGACTACTCCTACTAACTACAACTACAACTACAACTACGACTACTAACTACTACTACTACTACTACAGTCTACTACTCACTACTACGACTACTACTACTACGACTACTACTAACTAATTAGCTACTACTACTACTACTACTAGTTATTACACTACTACTACTACTACTACTACTACTACTACTACTACTACTACTACTAGTACTACCAGTACTACTACGACTACTACGACTACTACGATTACTACGACGACATACTACTACTACTACCAATATTGCTAGTAGTACTACTACTACTACTACTACTACTACTACTACTACTACTACTACTACTATTACTACTTTTACTACGACTACTACTACTACTACTACTACTACTACTACTACTACCACTACTACTACTACCACTACTACTACTACTACTACTACTACTACTACTACTACCACTACCACTACTACTACAACGACTACTGCTATGAATACTGCTACTACTGCTACCACTACTACTACCACAACTACTACGAAAACTACTATTACTACTACTGCTACTACTACCACCACTACTACTACCACTACTCCTACTACTGCTACTACTACTATCACTACTACGACTTCTACCACTACTACTACGGCTACTACGACGACTACTACATCTACTACTACTACTACTACTACTACTACTACTACTACTACTACTACTACTACTACTACTACGACACCTACTACTACGACTACTACTACTACTACTACTACTACTACTACTACTACTACTACTACTACTACTACTACTACTACTACTACTACTACTACTACTAGTACTACTACTCCTCTACTACTACTACTACTACTACTACTACTACTACTACTACTACTACTACTACTACTACTACGACTACCTACGACCCACCACCTACTACCTACTACCTACTACTAAAGCCAAAAAAAACTAGCTACTACCACTACAAATACTACTACTACTACTACTACTACTACTACTACTACTACTACGACGACGACGACGACGACGACGACGACGACGACGACTACGACTGCTACTACTACTACTAATACTGCTACGACTACTACTACTACTACTACTACTACTACTACTACTACTACTACTACTACTACTACTACTACTTCTACAATCATTATCATGTGTCGCTATATTATCAGAATTGCTGGTACGACTTCTACTACTACTACTACTACTACTACTACTACTACTACTACTACTACTACTACTACTGCTACTACTACTACTACTACTACTACCACTACTACTACTACTACTACTACTAAAAATTATGATACGACTACTGTTACTGCTACCTCTACTGTTACTGATACTACTGCTACTCCGCTCCCTACTACTACTACTACTACTACTACTACTACTACTACTACTACTACTACTACTACTACTACTACTACTACTACTACTACTACTACTACTACTACTTGAGGCTCACCTGGAGCCTCGGCCCCTCTGGGCCTCGGGAGCGGCCTCCTGGTGCCGCCCCCCGAGCCCCCCTGGGCCCTGGCGGGCCCTCGAACCCAGGCGGGCCCCAAAGCCTCCTCGCGCCTCGGAGGGGGGAGGAGGAGGGGCCCTTTCTCCTCTTGAGCCACGCGGCAGCGCGGGGCAAGCAGCCGTCGCCGCCAGGGCCGTCTCCGCCGCCGGCCTGCACACCGCCGCCTGTGCGCCCTTACCGATCCTCACGTGCCCCTCTCCTCGAGCGGGACACTACTCCGCGGCACAGGGTTCCTGCACTTCCCACCGCGAAGTGCAGCCACACAAAATTGAAGTCGATGAATTCCTCAAGGTCGCCGAACTCGGCGTCGTGCATCGTCGAGTAGTCGCTCATAAGTCCCGGCGCTGCCGGGCGTCGACGGCGTAGCAAAATGCCACGCTCTCGTCTTCTCAGCGCCACGGCGGCTAGGCCTCTCGCCCCAGCTGCCTCCAGCGCTGCATCGCCCTCGGCGCCACGGCCGCTAGGCCTCTCGCCCAGCTGGCCTCCAGCGCCGCGCGGCGGCCATCACCGGGCCGGCGACGGAGGCACCACCTCGCCGATCCCGTCCTTGAAGAGCGCCGCCGCCTCGAACAGCTGCTCGAACCACTCCTTCTGCTCGAGCACCGCCCCCTCGGACAGCTCCTGCAACGACACTCCGCGCTCCACGTTGCTCAAGCTGGCGGTCGTGAAGTTGCAGCTGCCCAGCACGATCTCGCGCTCCGTCATCATCACCTTCGCGTGCAGCCGCGAGCCCTTGTGCGCACGCACCTCGCAACCACAAGCTCGCAACCGCTGCAGGCGCGGTCCCTGGTTGTTGGTCAAGGCCTTGTCACGGCCGCTGAACACCAAGCGGACGGTGAGACCTCGAGCTCGAGCCGCCTCCAGGTAGTTCACCACGCCCGGCTGGTCGAAGGTGAAGCACGCCACGTACACGTAGCTCTCGGCCTCGCCGCAGGCCCGCGCCCACGCCGCCAGCGTCTCCGACGCCGAGAGGAACTCGGTCACGGCTCCGCGCCTGGAGGCCACCCCCAGCTGCGCCTTCAGCTGCTGGACCTCCTCGCGCAGGCGAACAACCTCGGCCTCCGAGTCGCGGAGCTCCCGCACGGCCCCCGCGAGGCCAAGGGAGTCGCTCGGCGCCAGGGCTGCACGTCGCTGAGGGCCTCCGGCAGCTCCTTCCTTGCGGCCAGCCGCAAGCGCCAGCTCCACCAGCTCGCTGAAGTTGCCGTCCACCGCGCAGCACCAGGCCGCCCCAATGTGCTTGCAGGGGCCGCCGCCGCCGCTGACGAAGTCCGCGCAGGTGCACGATGCGGGGGGCAGCGCCGCAGCCAAGCGTCCAGCGCGAAGTCGCACGTCATACCGCACGCCGCGGCTGCCTGCCACCTCAACCTCGAACTCGCACAGGTCGCCCGCGTCCTTCGCCGCCGTGCTGCGCGCTGCCTCCACCAGCTTCGCGGACACCACCGCGCCGCAGGCAGCCAGGTCGCGCGCTCGCGCGGCACGCTGGCGGTCCGAATGCTCCAGGTCCCGCAGTGCCACGGCTGCGCTCCTCTGGATCTGGAGGACCTCCGCTCGGGGGCGTGCCGCCGCTCCGATCAGGGGCGTCTCGAACTGCGCCTCGCGCCACAGCGCCACCACAGGGCTGGCGGCGCCATCTGCTGATGAGATAGCTCCGCTCGGGCTCCTGCCAGCGGCTGCCGCTCTGGCCATCGGCTCGCTGCCGAAGGCGGGCCCGTCGCCGGCCTCGCAGGCTCGCGCGCTGGACGTGAGTCCGCGCTGCGCCGCCTCGCCGGCGGCGGCGGCACGCTCAAGCGCCGCCCGCTGCGCACGGCAAGCCACCCACGAGCGCAGGCAGTAAAGAGCGTAGCAGCACTGCACGACGACCGCGACGCGCACCACCAGGACCGCCCCCTCGCAAACCTCGTGAACGAGCCCGCTGAGGTTCCAGGAGACGCTCTGGACCAGGTCGCCGGCCGCCTCGAAGATGTCCTGCGTCAGCTGCACGCCAGCGCGCAGCCCCTCGTCCATCAAGGACGCCGCGCGCACCGCGGCAGCCACCACCAGCACGCGGAGGCCGTTCGCCAAGGCAACGCCGCCGCCCTCCATAGCCGCCGCTCCCGTGGCCGACTGCGCCACGCACAGCCCCACGAGCATGCTCTTGGCGCGGTCGTAGCTCTGGCTGGCCTTGCGAGTCCCCGCGAACCCGGCCGCTGCTAGCGAGTCGCCCAGCGGACGCGAGGCCGCCGGGGGGGGGGGCGCCGCCGCCAGCATCTCCTCGTACTCTCGGTCGGTGTAGGCGCGACCGTTCAGCCACTGCCCCGCCCTGACCCAGAAGTCGTCGATGTAGTTCTTCCAGACCGATCCGTAGCGTCCGCGGCCAGTGCCAGTGAACAGCTCGTCGGTGCAGAACTGGAAGTCGAAGGGCCCCGTCGCTGGCCCCAGCTGCAGCACCTCGGGGAGGTAGCAGCCGCAGTCCGCCAGCACAGCCAGGACCTCTTTCGCGTGCTCAGTGTTGACCAGGAGGTTGAAGCCGCGAGCGCCGTCCATGCCGGAGATGAAGGCGCAGCCCACCAGCTCCCCCTTGACATCTCGGCACCGGCGGATATAGTACACGAACATCACCATCCTGCGGTTGACCATCCTGTAGTCCACGACGGTCCGACGCCTTCGGCCGCTCGCGTGCTCCTTGGTCGGGAAGGCCCAGCTGCCCCATGGCGAAGTCCCCCGGGAGTACAGCCCCTGCTCTACGCCCGCCTCGAGCTCCTCGCGGACGATGGAAGCCTCCGGGCCCTTCAAGCGGATCGGCGGCCCGCGCACCGGCAAGCCAGTCGTCACCACGTCGTGCTTGAAGCCGCGCATGACCGTGCGCGCGGTGCCCTTCACCCAGAACGCCTCGGCCTTCAGGCTGATCATCTCCTTCAGCGCCTCCAGCTCCTGGCTGCCCAAGTGCTTGTAGCCCGCGCACTCGCCGACGAGCCCGACCGCCTCCAAAACCTTGGCCTTGTACTCCGCCGAGCGCCTCGGCGAGACCTTCACCTCGGCGAACCTGAAGCACTTACCGGGCATCCGCACCTGGTCCCAGTCACCCTTCTTGGCCAGCTCGGCCCACTTCTTCCTCGCCGCCGCCGCCGCTGGCTCGCGCCGCGCCTTCCTTTCCGCCATCTCGGCGTCGCTCAGCTTGTCCACCGACCTAGTCACCCCAGCAGCCGGCGCGGCCGCGCGCCCCGGCTCGCAGGGCATGCGGGGCCCCTCCAGCGCTCGCGCGGCTCCGATCATGGAGCTCCCGGCGTCGCCGCTCTGCCCCACGGAGGCGACCTCGACGCCTTCGAGGCCGCGTCCCAGAGGCCGCAGCGCTCCACGGCGGCATTGAACGTCCAGCAGGTCCAGCGGGAAGTTGCCCACGATGACGTACGGCTTCTGCATGGCCAAGGGCTCCTCGTCCGGGCTCCTGCAGTGGAACATGCAGCCGTCGGGGAGCACGTACCGCCAGCGCCCGCGCGGCGCCTCAGCTGACCCGAACCTTTGCTGCCACTCCGCGCTCGCCACCAGCGCGTGCGCTCGAGGGCCTTCGAAGGAGGCCAAACAGCCCGCGCCGTCGAGGTGCTCGAGGCCGTCCATGGTGAAGGAGGCTAGCGCGTGCGCGTTGGCGTCGGGCTGGTGGCCACCGAGGCTGCTCCACTTCGCACAGGGAAGCGCCCAGTGGGCTCCTGCCGGCTTCAGCACTTCGAAGAGCAGGTAGCGAAGCCGGGCGCGGTCCTTGGCCCTGCTGAGGTCCCAGTACTGCCCGCGCGTCCTGCGCTTAAGGTCGATGCCGGCCACCACGCTGCACACCGCGTTGGCTGCGCCTAAGCTCTGGACCGCCTGCGAGAGCCTCCCGACCCCATCGAAGATCTCCACGAAGAGGGGGACGCCGTGCGCCCAAGCCTGGACCTCGCCGATCTTCAGGTCGAGCTCCTCGAGCGGACGGCAAGCTGCGACGAGCGCGATCACGCGGCTCGAAGGGAGGTCGGAGAGCCGCGGCGCGGCCGGCACCACTGCCGCCGCCGCCAAAGCGCCGCGCCGAACCGCACCCTCGTCCAGCCGCCAGCCGGCCCGCGCCAGTCTGCTCGCCGCCGCGTGGTTCAGCACGCCTTTGTTGAGCCCCACGACGCCCAGCACCCGCTTCGCCTCCAGCGTCTCGACCCTCTGCCGCTGGAAGTCCGCACCTTCCTGGCGGTCGTACGCCGCTGTCCAGACCACCTGCAGCCGTCCATCGACCGCCGCCTGGTACACGTGCGCTCAGGTCCTCGGCCAGGCTCAGCACCTTGCCCACCCGGCAGCGCTTCGCCTCCTCGCCCTCGTAGGCCACGAGCCGCCCGACCTTCACCTCTCTCATCCGCGCTCTCAGGCGCGGCGCCTGCGCCTCGGCCACTTCGCCGCCTCCAGGGGCCAGCCGCGCTGCCAGCAACTGTCCAGCAGAGGCCCTGCCACGGCCGTCGTCCTCCTCCAGCTTCACGATGCGCTCCGTGTCGTCGACCAAGCCCGGGACGCCGATCAAGAAATCGCCGTGGATGTCCTTGAGCACCTGCCGGGTCTCGGGGTCTCGCAACGTAGCGACGTTGCCCTTCGTGGAGAGGACCTCGAAGGGGCCGCGCAGTGGGCGGCGGCCCGGAGCGTGCCCGGCCACGGCCTTGGAGAGCTTCGGGTCCTTGAACATCACCATGTCCCCGACCTCGGGGCGCCTCGACGATCTCGTGCGATTAGCCAGCTCCGCTCTGCGCCGGCCGGCTCGAGCCCGATGCTGAAGGTAGACCTCTCGCAAGCGCCTGAACTGCTCGAACTGTGCCGCCGCGACGTCGGAGACTGCCTCGCGAACGGCGGGCTCCAGCGGCAGCAGCTCCCGCTCCAGCGGCGACGCCAGCGACCAGCCCATGCAGAGATCCCTCGGCGACAGCGCCGACTTGCCGGGCGAGTTCCACAGCACGAACTCGACGATCGGCAGCAGCTCGGCCCACTGGCCGGGGGCACACTTAAAGACGTCGTGCAGGAAGATGCCGATCTCCCTCGCGCACTCGATGTGGGACCGCTCCGCATCCGCCTGCTCACAGGGCCTCCACGAAGTACCGAAACGGCCTGCGAAGTTGAGGAGCGCCCAAAGCTCTTCCATGAGAGCGTTGCAGAACTCCTTGCCACGATCCGATCTCACCAGCATCGGCCAGGTCTTGGCCCGAGTCGCGCATCGAAAGAAGGCGCGACGAACCTCGCAGTGCTGCAAGTTCTTGAGCGGCTCGAGAAGGGGGGCCCCCGTCGTCACACAGATGTAAGTCAGCACGTACGCGAACCCGTCGACGTCGGGGGGGGTGATGCGGCCCTCCACGTCGATGACCACATGATGAAATGGAAGCCGGTGCCGTGCCACGATGAAGCTGGCCTGAACCTTCGTAGTCTGCTTCCTGAATCGGAGGCAGGCCCAACAGCTGGCGCACCACTTCTCGATGTCCGCCGCGAGCCCCGGCCAGACCACCAGCCGCCGGGCGCACTCACGAGTAGCGACCACTGTCTTGTGGCCCCCCGACGGACCAGCATGAACATGAAGGAAGATGAAGCGCCTCCACGATATGCCCGAGCCAGGTCCGCCAGATGCAGGGAGGACTAGCAGCCAGCGCTGCTCCCCAGGGCCCACTGTCACGAACTGCTCGAGCGCGAAGTCCTCACCGAGACGCCGCGCCTCGGGGCTGTCGCCGGCGCCAGACTCGGCGCGAAGCTGCATGCAGATGGGCCCGAGATCCTCATCCTTCCACTGGTCCCCGATGATGTGGGCACGAAGCGACTTGGACAGCTCGAACGGCTCGCTCCCCGCCTCAGGCTCGCAGCCCCGCACCTTCGCGGCGTACGCCTCCCTGACCGCGATGTCGGCGTCCTCTAGCTTGCGCCCGTCCGCCACCTCCGCGTCGAAAGCTGCAGCGCCGCGCTCTGGGGCGCGTGCTACACGCCCGAGGGCCACAGCGGCGACGGATGACGTCGGGCCGTGATCGCCGCCTCCCGTCGGCTCCGCTCTGGAGCATGCCTGCTCAGAAGCCGGAGCCTGCATGCTGGTGATCGCCCCGAGGACGTCCGGCACCTCGAATGCCTCCCGCTCGCCGCGCGCGAAGTCGGAGTCCGCGAACTCGACGAAGGCTCCTGAAGCCCGCCCACCGAAGCGATCGCGGATTGCTCGATACCATGCCAGCCCCAAAGCGCCCGCGAAGACCTCGGAGTAGGCGGAGGAGTAGGAGGACACCTTGATGATCGCACCGTTGCTGACGGCCGACCCCCTGCAGCGCCGATGAACGTGAGTGGCGCCCAGAGCGGGGAGGCGCGCGCCGCCCTCCCACAGCAGCCAAGCGCACGCGAATAGCTGGATCAGCTCGGCGCCCTTCGGCAAGCCCACCTGCAGTCGCTCCAAGTCGATCTCCGTGACGAGCTCCAGCTCGAACTCCACGCACGGCTGCGCCAGCGCCACCTCTACGCCCGGCTCGGGCCCCTGCGGCACGACGAAACACGACAGCCGGTAGGAGTATCCCCGCGCGGCCTCCAAAGCCACGACGCCAACAGCCGGCGCTCGGCGGACCCTGATACAGTTGCACGTGAAATCCGCTCGGCCTCCACCGAACTCCAGGAGGTCCCGCACGAGTTCCGCCGACACGGCGATGCAGGGGCCGGGCCCGACAGCTACTGCTGGCTGCGGGCGGACAGCGCGCATGCGCGCCGCCGAGGCCGCCACGTCGACCGCTTCGGGCTCCTCGAACGCGTCCTCCGGCACCTCGGCCAGCCGCGCCTCCTCCTCGAGCTCTCGGTCGGCCCTGATGCACTGGCCGCACCGCGCCAGCACCAGCGAACTCCGCCCGCACGCGCAGCGGCCGCCGCTGAACTCCAGCAGCCGCGGGGGGGCAGCAACCACCTCCTGCATGAGGACCTCGCCCAGCGTGGCCGACGCCGTCACGCCCAGCGCCTCGCCGAGGTCCTGCCCGAAGCGGCGGTGCGCCCCGGCACCCTCAACCAGATAGAGGGGGGCCGGGCGCTCGTCGCCGTGGGCAGCCGCTCCGAACTCAGGGAACGCTTCTCGCACGAAGCCGATCTTGCTCGGGCTATGGGCGCGCGGCCCGATCGCCACGAACGCCCTGATGTTCACACACGCCTCCGCGATCTGCATGCCCTCCGCCTCTCTCGCGTACCGCAGCGCGAGCGCGGCCTCCACCACTCTGGGGTGGGCCGCTGCAGCCGCCACCAGCCCGCCGTGGCCGGCCCCGATCACGACCTTGGGCCACCGCGCAGCACTCTCTCGCAGGACGGCGGCCACCGCGGTCAGCACGTCATTGCGAAGCTGCTTCCGCGCCGGCAATGTAGGCGCGGAGGCGCGATGTAGCACAGGCCGCCGGCACCGTCCGCCAGCGGGGGGTCGTGCGGGATCATGCGAAGCCGCAAGCCTGGCGCGGCCAGCTGCAGCTGTCGAGCTGCCCGCGCCTGCTCTGCGCCCCGCCGCCTCTCGCACCCATAGTCGGGCAGGTACAGCGCGATGGAGTCGCCCTTCTCGCGCTCTGCCCCGGCCACGGCTACCAACTGCAAGGCGGCCGCGTCGGGGGTCTCGTCCAGGCCCCAAGGGGCGCCCTCACCTGGGCGGTAGTCATCGCCGATGATGTCCTCGATCGTGATGTTCGCCAGGGAGTGAGCCTGCTCGCGCAGAAACTTGCCGTGGGCCTCGTTCTCTCGGGAGGGGCCATCACCAAGGGCCGCGCTGCGCCCGGAGAGATTCATCAGTCTGCTGCCGTCGCTCTCGATCTCGCCGACCCAGCGGACGACGGTGGAGTCCGTCTCGGCTTCGCCCGTCGCGTCCTTCACCGCTGCCGCGTGGTCCGTCCAGCACAGGGCGGGCAGCCGACCGAAGTCCTTACGTGCCTCCCGCCTGGTTTCACGCTGCGCATGCAGCTCGCCCCGGCGGGGGTGCCAATTGCTCTGCGCCAAGCTGAGGCAGCCGCCGTACATCGCCAACACGTTGAGCGTGCGCCGGTCGGCGGCCAGCTGATACACGCTGCCGCCCCATCCGTAGGGGCAGAAGTCCGCGACCTGCTCGAGCGGGCGGTCCTTGGAGATCGCCCCGACCATGTCGATCACCGCGAGGCGGATGGCCTCGCACGCTAGCTGCTGAATGGCGCGCTGGGCTGCGACCTTCTCGGGGGTCATCGGCCACTCGGCGTCCTTCTTGAGCTGCTGCGTGAGGATCCCCAGCGGCTTCTGCACCTCCTTGGGGAAGTGGCCGCGGATCCAGTTGAACGTGCCAAGGAACCGTCGCAGCGCAGCCACGTCCTCGAGCACTGACCAGTTCTTGATAAGCTCCAGGTGCCGTTCGCACGCCTCGCTGCCCTCGCGGCCTACGATCTCGCCGAGCGCCTCGATGGAGGGCTGTGCTAGCCTATCGAGGGACTTCTCGGCACCCATGGAGTACCCGGCCGCGATGCACACGTCAAGCAAGCCTTCGACCGCCAAGAGGTGCTCGAGAAGGGCGGTAGCCGCCTTCGGGTACTTCCGCTGCCAGTAGACCAGACGCTCGGCGTAGTACTCGTCCGTCGGAACCTCCAGCTCAACGATGTCCCGAAGCTCGTCCCAATCTTGCCACACGTGCGCCAGCCAGACGAAAAATAAAAAAAAAGAAAAAAATAAAAAAAAAAAAAAAAAAAATGAAAAAAATAAAAAAAACCGAAAAAAAAAAAAAAGAAAAAAAAAAAAGAGAAAAAACAAAAAAAGAAAAAGAAAGAACAAAGAAAGAAAAGAAAAAAAAAAAATAAAAAAACAAAAAGAAAAAAAAAAAAACAAAAAAAAAAAAAAAAAAAGAAAAAGAAAAAAAAAAAAAAAAGAAAAAAAAAAACGCAAAAAAAGAAGAAAAAAAAAAAAAAAACAAAAAAAAGAAAAAAAAAAAAAAAAAAAAAAAAAAAAAGAAAAAAAAAGAAAAAAAAGTAAAAAAAAAAGGGTCGTCGCCGGCCGGCTCGCCATCGGTCTGAATCACTGCGCCCACGATGTCGCCGACCTCGATGCTGACGCCGGGCTGGTCCCAGTTGCCGACTAGGACGAGCTGCTCCCGGCCGAGCCAAGGGCCGGGGGCGGCCCAGACAGCCGCCGCGCCATTCGCCACCACATCGCCGACGGCACCCGCTGCGGAGCTGCTAGCGCGGGCTGGCACCAGTGCGCAATCGCCGAGCTCCAGCCGCACGCCCTCCTCGCCGCTCAGGTAGATGGGGATGGTGGACTCCGAGTCGTCGAAGACGATCACGCCCGTGTCGCCGCCGCCGAACTCCGCGGGGCACTGGCCGCCGACCATGCAGATGGGGTAGCTCGGGCAGGCCGCGCCGGTCCACACTAGGGATCCTACAGCACTGGCAGCCCGACGATCCTCGCCCCGACGCCTGTCGACATCGCACTCCGAGAACACCGCCGCGATGGTCAACAGCTTCGCTTGCACCGCGTCGGCCTCCGCGCGCTTGACCGTGATGCCCAGCCCCGGCAGGTAGTGGCCCTGCAGCGTAGGCCGGTGCCCGATTCCCAGGGGGGGAGTATCGAGCGCTGGGGCTCCAAGAATGATGAGAAGCGGCCTGTCCCACCCCCCGCGCAGAAGGCGAAGGCGAAACACACGAACAACTCGCGTGCCATCTAGCCCATCGAAGGCCAGGCGCAGGTCCACCATGCCCCGGATCTTCAGGTCGCCCTTGTCCGCCACCGATGAAGCCTTCGAGTCCCGGCCCCAGTGCATCAGGCCCGCGATCGGCCAGTCGGGGTCCTCTGGAGACTTGCCCTCCGCGATGGCACTGTTGATGATGCTAACGATTGTCGCCTCCCACGTCAAGGAGAACACAGCCCTGCCATCAAGGAGCGTCCTGATGCCGAGGCCGTAGACGTGCGTGTGGCACAAGTAGTGGTAACCGTCGTCGGGCTCCCGCACCTGCGTCCAGGCGCTGGCGGGAATCTGGCCCAAGTCCTTCAGCGCTCCTTCGGGCGAAGGCGAGCCCCTGATGACGTTCACTTGCGGGAGGTCGTAGCTCGGACCGAAGACGCCGCCACAGGGTCGCACCCATTCGAGCTTGCCACCCGCCGCAGCTTGCACCTTCGGCGCCGCGCCGGAGGCAGCCGGCCGCGCAGCCTCCTCGGCCGCAGGCGCTGCTCCCTGGCCGCTGCCGGAGGAGCCCGCGCTGCCGAGGCTCGGCGGCGGCGCCTTAGCTGCGGCCGCGCCAGCGTAGACTGCCGCGATGACCTTCTGAGCTGCCTTACCCGAGTGGCTGAACTTGCAGTCCCTCTCGCTCTTGCTGCACGCACCCCGGAGGAACTGCAGGCAGAGCTGCGACTTCTGACCGCCCTTGCCGCCGTCGTCCGAGCCCTTGCCCTTCTTGCCGTCCGCGCCCTTGCCCTTCGGCCCGGCCGCGTCCTTCTTGGTCCTCCGCGCCTCGGCGATAGCAGCCCTGTCGTGTGAGAACCTGCAGGCGTCTCCGCGCGCGCACGTGCCGCTGTCCCTCATCCGGTAGCAGATCTCCAAGGAACCCTCAGCGCTGGCGCCGCCGGAGCCGCCGACAGCGCCGACCTCGGGCGGCTCCTGATCACCGCCTCCGCCTCCGCGCCGGCGCCGGCCGCCGCCGCCGCCCGGGCTGGGCGCCAAGTCCGAGCCCACCGCCGCGACGAGCGCCTTGGCCGAGCTCTCGGCCTCCTCCAGCTTCAGCAGCGCGCGGCGGGCCTCCCTCCAAGTCTCGACGCCGCGGACCTCGGGCTGAGCGCCAGAGCGCTGATACACTCGGCGGCCCTTGAGCACCTCAGCACGGTGCGCGGGGGGGATGAGCGCCAGGTAGCTGAGCAGCAGGTCGCGGTCGGACTTGCCCATCCCAGCCAGCTCCATCTCCGCCACGATGTTCTCGAACGTCGCCTGAAACTCCAGCGCGCTCATCTTGCCGCGCGAGAGCGTCCTCCACTCGGCGTTGAGCCGCTGCTGCTTCTCAAGCAAGCCCTCCTTGAACTCCATCAGCCGCTCCTTCAGGCTCTGGTACACCTCGTCGGGGTCCGCCGCCAGCCTTCCCGAACGGCGCGCCTGCTTCAGCTCGACCTTGTAAGCCCGCTGCCGCGAGCCCTTCAGGCAGGTCCCCAGCACGCGCACCATCTCGGTCGCCGACATGCCCGCGCCGTCGTTCGCCAAGCCGACCATCTCCTCGAACTCCTCCACGAACGAGTCCACGTCGAAGTCGCCGTCGCCCAACGTCGGCAGACTGTACTGCGGCTTCACCTGGATCGTGGACGACTTCTTGTCGGCCCGCCGCCCGAGCGCTCCCGCG
>CAUYUJ010016454.1:57500-60000 GCA_963575745.1 Prorocentrum cordatum | reverse complement strand
TCCTTCTGCTCATCCTTCTGCTCATCCTTCTGCTCCTCCTGCTCCTCCTGTTCCTCCGCCTCCGGTTCCTCCTCCTCCTCATCATCAGCACCATCATCAGCAGCATCCTCATCATGATCATCATCATCATCAGCAGCAGCAGCATGATCACCACCATCATCATCATCATCATCATCATCATCATCAGCAGCAGCAGCAGCAGCAGCATCATCAGCATCAGCATCAGCATCATCATCAGCAGCACCATGAGCATCGTCAGCATCATCATAATCATCATCATGTTCCTCCTCCTGCTCCTCCTCATCAGCATACCCACGAACAACAAAAAACATCAAGATCAAGATCAGCGTCAACACCACCGTGGTTATCGGCGTCATCATCGCCATCGTGACCGTCCTCCTCTCCCTCCTCCTCCTCCTCCTCCTCCTCCTCTCTTTCCTGCCCACGGCTTCCTGTTCCTCCCGACCATCCCCCCTTTCCACCACTGCCCTCCGTCCCCCTGCCGTCGCGGCCCTGCCCGCCTCTACGCCGCGCCAGGCCCTCCCCCGCTCGCCCCGTCTGCCGCCCTCCAGTGGGTCCGGACAGGCGCGCGCGATTGCTGCCCCTGGCGCCGCGTCGATGATGCCCTCCGCCCCGGCCAGCTCGCGCCACAGGCTCGCAACCTTCGCCTTCGCCGAGTCGAGCGCCTGCAGGGTGACGCCGAAGCCACGGACGCCGTCGACGTTGAAAAAGGCGTGCAGGTAGTACAGGTATCTCGCGATGCAGATCCCGCTGTGGAGGAAGATAAATCGAGCGCGACTCCAATAGGCTGGTGTGGCCGAGTGGAATAGCGCGTCATAAAGCGGGAAGCTCCAGCTTGCCTGAAACAAGAACATTATCCAGACCACGTTACCTGCTCGTAGGAGGCCATCCCAGTCTGCGAACCTCGCGTCCAAAAAATGCTTCTCAGCTCCATAGCCACCTTGTTCCCAGAGGGATGATGAGAGAGCGAGAAGGTTACGAGCCAACTGAGGACTCGAAAGGGGGACGGGAGAGAGCAAGAGAGGTGCAGAACAAGCCTGTACCAGCTATAATGTATGTATGTGTACATCCGTTTGTGCATATGCTGATATGCTAAAACCACGCGCTCTTCGCGCGCGCTTAGGTTCTAGCCCAGGCGAAGCCAGCGTCATATTAAGCATCGAATGGGCACGCGCACCATCCGGCCACGATCATCACATGGGAACAGCTGCCACAATCGTGGGCACGCATACCTCAGTAGCATCTCCCCGCCTATTTCGGCACACCCAGCATACAGATCGCGCACACGGATCGTACACAGAGACAGGGTACATAGCGTCCCCTCGCCAATCTCGGCACACCCCTTACAAGGATCGTGTACGGCCCCCGAGACAAGATTCCCATTGCGGCACACCCCTCCCGGGGAACGTGCCTTGCAGGTAACTGCACTTACGGCACCAGAGGAATTCTTCGCATAGCGCCCCCCCGCTCACGTCGGCACACCTCTTGCACGGACCGTGCCCCGAAAGGAGCACCACCTACGGTCTCAGTGACAAGGTTCGCATCCCGCCCCCCGGCCCATCTCGACAAATATCTTACGCCAATCGTGCCCCACAGCGAGCTTCACCGACTGCCCCGGAGACTGGGTCCTCATAGTGCCATCCCCCGCCCAGTGCGGCATACTCCTTACGCGGATCGTGCCCCACAGGGAGCGCGACCCACAGCCCAAAAGACAAGGCTCGCGCATCGTCCCCCCTCCCACTGCGCCACATCCCTTCGCGAATCGTGCCCCGAAAAGAGCTTCACCAATGGCACCGATGGGCAACTTCACATGGCGTCCCCTCGCCCATTTCGGCACATGCCTCACACGGGTCGTGCCGCACAGGGAACCCTACATGCGGCATCAGTGGGCGTGTTCGCGCGGAGGCATCTGGATTATTCGGCACCCCCTTCACGCTGATCGCACACCACAAGAATTTCAGCGCGCCAGTGCACGCTCGCTCCGCAGCAGACCACTATCAGCACTGTTCCGCGGCGCGCAGTATGTGAAGAGAGGGCCGCGCCCGGCGCTGCACGTGACTGCATAGGGTTGGGCCCTTCGCCCTTCGCAAGGCTGCGCAATTGTTTGCTTGTCTGCTGGCCTTCGGCTCATCCCGACACCGTGCCTGGGTTGTGGGTCAGAGGCTTCTTGGAGCTTCTCGTGCGCCTCTTGGAGCCAGTTTAGACGCCTCTTGGGACATCTTGGGCCGCTTGGGGGCCACTTGGGGCGTCTTTTGGTGCTCTTGGGGGCCTCTTGGGGTCCTGCTGGCGATCTCGGAGGTCCACTTCGGAGCTTTGGGGGGATGCCTGGGGGACTCTTGGGGGCGTCTTGGGGGCGATCTGGAGGCTTGAGTAGTCCATCGGATACGGGAAATCGAAAAGAAAAAATCATAGACTTCGGATGGCTTTCAAATCTTGTTGGCATGGGTCTCCTGGAACCCTCTGGGGCTGTCTTGACTGT
>CAUYUJ010016454.1:50000-52500 GCA_963575745.1 Prorocentrum cordatum | reverse complement strand
CTCTCTCGCGTTCCATCCCCATCCCTCCCCCATTGTCGCTTCCTTCCATCCGCCCTCTCTTCCCCGATTTTACTGGCTGCACGAGGTACACATTGCACGTCCGACAAAACATACCCACATGGGCGTACGGTCGAAAACGAAGAGGGCGGGTATCGAGGGTTCGGCATATACGCGTTGAACGACACGCAAGCAGGAAATACCGAGCAAGATTGGAATGATGGTTGGTGTTGCTGCTGTTGCTGTTGCTGGTAATGCTGTTGATGATGATGGTGTGGTTGGTGGTGTTGCTGTGGTCGTTGGCGTTTGTGTTGCTGTTGTGTGTGGTATGGTGTTGTCGTTGTTGGTGTTGGTGTTGGTGCTGTTGTTGCTGGTGTTGTTGCTGTTGTTAGTGGTGTTGTTAGCATTGGTGCTGCGGTTCTCAGAGTGTTTGGTGATATCCCATTTCTTAAAAATAATTATTGTTGGCCCGTTGCACTTTAAAAAGAAATGCTTCTCCCAGGGCCCGCACTCAATTCTTTGACAAGCGAATGTGAAGTGTCACCAAACTGCGCCACTGGCCCCCGAATTACACCAACAACGGCTCCCGCCGAATACTTCCTCACAAGTTATTATCAAGTCGAGCTCTCGCGCGGGACTTCCCCACAATGTATGCGGAAATCGCTCTCTCGCATGGGACTGTATCGCAATGTATTCAGACGCAGCGCCCTCGACACTCCGGAATCAAGATCTCGCTCTGGCCTTTCAAATGATTGATTTGGGAATCGCGCTATCGCTCGAGCACTCCCTCGCGAGTCGTGCAGGACGCACGTTTCAGCAACCCGCCTGCTCGACCTGGCCGCTTTGGCGCGCCTTCCCGACCCGCCCGTTATGGTTCTACCCGCCCGATCTGCCCGTCTGGTTCTGCCACGTGCTTTCCGCTCCTAGCCCCCTATCCTACTACTCTCTCTCTCTCTCTCGTGCTCTATCCTCCTTCCTCCCCCTTGTCCCTTCCCTCCATCCGTCCTATCTTCCCCTGCCTTGAGGGCTGCACGAAATACACGATGCAGTTAAGAAAGGTATACCCCCAAGTGGGATACGGTCGAAAACGAAGAGGGCGGGCATCGAGGGTTTAGGATATACATGTTGAATGGCACGCGAGCAGATAAGAGCGAACAGTCTTATAATGGATGGTGTTGCTGCAGCTGATGATGTTGTTGTTGGTGTTGGTGGTGTTGCTGCTGTTGTTGGTGGTGCTGGTGTTGGTGTTGGTGGTGTTGCTGTCGTTGGTGATCCTGCTGTTGTTGCTGTTGTTGTTGCTGTTGCTGTTGTTGCTGTTGTTGCTGTTGTTGCTGCTGTTGTTGTTGTTGCTGGAGGGGTGATGTTTACGTCGTATACTCCCTCCTCCTCCGTAGCACGCCGTGTGGAGCTTCAAATATGTGAACATGCCGCTGAGACGGAGCTCCACTATCGACTGGGTAAGGGCCTGTTTGCATTACCAAAATCATGCACATCCGCCAGCAGGACCCCAAAAGCTCCTGATAGAGCATACGGACCACATCGCCCGCAACGACTGCATAGGGTGCCATCCACAAGCCCCCTTGACGCCAAGTATACGGCTGAAGAAGAATCAACAGCCCATGTTGAGCGATCAGACCATTGGACCTTCCGTTTGACGCCGCGACTCTGCACCGAAGTCCAGGGCAACCGCAGAAGGAGGGCAGTTCGACCACCCTTCTTAGAAGAATCCGCGAGCTGGTGCAACCACATTCAGACGCTGGAGACGGCGATGCCAGACCTTACAAGTTCGGATTGTCTGAAGGTCTTACCCTAGAAAGCACAAGCTCACATCCAAATCACGCATCGCACAGCTCCGATGCCAACCATTTCCGCCTATGTTCTACGGCACGTGCTCCTGGCCCAGCGGTTGCTTCAATTCAAGAGAGCCCCGAGACGAACAAGAAGAGAAACTGAAAGAAAACTGCAACCTTGACATTCGGGAGGGGGGTAGGGGCCAGAACGGGCAAAAACCTGCGCAGCGCACGATCGGGAACTTCTGCTCGGTGCGTCGCGGCGGCGGCCCCGGCGACACGCTGGGCCCCGCGAGCCGACAGCGCGTCGCCCCGCTCCACGGGGCGGGAGAGGACGGGAAAGACTCGGGGCGTTGACGCACTGGGCACGGGGACGTGGCCAGCGTGTCGCGCCGAAGCGTGGAGGGCCAGAACCGGCGGCGCGACACGCTAAGCCAAAGCTCCTGACTGCAATAGGCAGACCGAGGACCCCGCCCCCCTCAGGCCCCGAGGGGGCTGCTGGGGATCGCAGGCTGGCTGGGTACGCAGGCTGGCGCCGCTTGGGCAGGCGATGGATGGCGGGCCACCAGACCGCCCTGAAGTCCACGAGCTCGAGCGCCTCCAGGAAAATGTGCGTGAAGCGCCTGCGGTTTGAAGACGACGGGGGCATATGGAGGCAGAGATAGAGAGAGAGAGACATATGCATGTATACATTTATATACACACATGTGCGT
>CAUYUJ010016454.1:35000-47500 GCA_963575745.1 Prorocentrum cordatum | reverse complement strand
GGCGGCGCCGGAGGCGCCGCCAGGGGGGTCCAGCGCGGATCCGACAAATCCGCGCGGGCCTCAGAGTTTTTATGTTTATGTCACTTTCTGTTCCCCTCATGACCAAAATTAAACTCGGAAACATCGGTGCCAATCTCGGTCATCGCCCACCTTGGTCATCGTCAATTCGTGGAGCATCCTCGCGAATCGGCAACGGCGGGTATGGACCATGACCACGATCGTTGTCGACAAAATCCCGCGTCATCTCGGACATGGCCATCGCGCTTCTTCCCCCGATGCCTGGCTCTCACACTGCCTTAGATGAGGAGCACACGGAGGAAAAGGTGCAGGTTTCTTCATCTACCCTCCCAATGCGCGCAGGTTACCACGGCAAAGAGGCGGGCGAGAGTTGGACCGCTTCCTGGCCTGAGACTGGCTCCCAACCGCCCGATCACTGTGCTGCGGTGGGTTCTCGGCTGCGGCCGGGTCCCTGGTCGATCCCTCCTGCCACGGGACGGCATGCCAGCAGCCACGAAATCCAACGGCGCCGTGCTTGCACCGTCGATCCTTCAGAACCAGAGTCCCCTCCCCTCCCCGCTCCTCACCTCACCGCCGGCACCGCCCCCAACCGCCCCCCACCTCACCGCCGGCACCGCGCCTACCTCGTGGCGTCGCGCACATGGCGATAGGCGTACACGTCGGTCGGAAGAAGTAGGTAGAAACATGAAGTAGGAAGGCGGATATAGTAGATTGGGTCCAGGTCCTCCCAGATAATGACAAAACACAGCAAAACCATGACGATCTTGAAGTAGGAAGGCGCTCCAAGTAGATTCGGCTCTGGAAATCCAGCAAAAATGCAAATCTTCAACGACCGGCGTGCAGGGAGGAAAACGTCTTCGAAGGAGGCTGCCTCTGAAAGGCGCAGGCCTTTCATCTACGGGGCCCGCGCCTTCTGAGGAGCAGGGTGCCGTCCCCCCTCCCCCGATGCCCCCCTGTGCGCGTGGCCGACTGGCCTCTCCCGCGGCTCTGCTCACAGGCCCCTCCCCCCCGCCCCTCCTGTCCTCGCGCCCCCCTTCCACGGCCGTGCAGGCGCCCGCCCCGACCCCCTCCAGGAGCCCAGATGGTCGTAAGAGGTGACGCTGGGAAGGCAAGCATGGCGCTGGACACGGGAGGGCCGCAGGTCGGCCGTAAGCTGTGTTTGCTTCAATCAGACCTTTCCATGGCGAGGAGTAGAGAGACGACAACGACGACGACGACGAAGACGACGACGACGACGACGACGACGACGACGAGACGACGACGACGAGGAGAAGGAGTAGGAGGGTGGTGGTAGTGATTAAGGAGGGTGGTTAAGGAGGGTGATGATGGTGGTGGTGGTGGTGGTGGTGGTGGTGGTGATGATGACGATGATGACGACGACGACGACGAGGACGACGACAACGATGACGAGGATGAGGACCAAGAGCGAGGGGATGAGGGAGAGGGGGGCACCGAGGAGGCGGAGAGGCGATCAAGGCTAGCCCTTGGTTACGAATGGTTATCACGGGGTATCCCAATTGTAATCACCGACATCTTCTCTGATATAACCCCTCCTCCTCCTCCTTTTCCTCCTCCCCCTCCTCGTCCTTCTTACTCATCCCCTTCTCCTAGTCCCCACTCCCTCGCTCGCTCCATCCCCTAATTGCTCCCCCTCCCCCTCCCTGTCCTCCTCGTCCTCTCCCCCTGAAGCCTTGCCCTCCTCCCCAGCGCCTCCTCGTCCCTCGATTCGCCCCCCGTCCTCAGGCGAGAGGTGTAACACGTGTAAAAGACACTGGACGAGTAACCTGTGGATAAGGAACCCAAGGCCCAACAGCCAGTGGAGGCGTCAGTGGAGGAATGGCCACGGGGATCACCGCCGCCACCATGAGACAAGGACTCCTCCGCGGCCTGGCCTCCTAGGCACATTCCTGAACCGACGCCCCCACCGCATGTCTGGAGGGTGGCTGCGGCGTCCGATCGCGCACGTGGTGGCCGTGTGGTCAGCGCCGCCGAGCTCGGGCCTTGGGCCACGACTCGGGCCGGTCGGGACGATCTGAGCAGCCTGGGATACTCTCGGCGAGGCGCGGCAGCTGGAGAGAGCACCCCGAGGCCGGAAAACCTGGGCGAATCGACGACGGCGTCCAAAAAAAAACCCAAGCCTCGGGCCTCGAATCCAACGCCCCTCCCCCCCTGGCCGTGCACCAAGCGCCCAGGGCGGCGACCCGGCCAGGCGCGGCACTCCGCAGAGCGCTCCGCGGCGCTTGTGGCGCTCCGTCCTGGAGCTCTCTTTGGGGCCGTCTTCGGGGCCCTCTTTGGGGCCGTCTTCGGGGCCCTCATTGGGGCCGTCTTGGGGCCGTCCTGGAGCTCTCTGTGGGGCCGTGGCATCCGATCGCTGCGGGCGGTGGCCGTGCAGGCGGACTGCGCCTCGACGCCCCCCCCCCGCGCCCCCCGAGGGGGCCTTGCACGCACTGGGCCGCGACGTACAGCTCCGCGCCCCGCTCGGGCAGGCTGCCGGCGAGGGCGAAGAGGGCGCAGGAGGCCCCGATGGCAAAGAACCCGATCAGCAGGCAGGGGCGTGGGCCCCAGACGCCTGGCGTCGCAAGTCGGCGGCGAGCGCCGCGGGGAGAGGGCTTCCGTCGTGCGGCCTCGTGCCCGAGGGGGGTTCGAGGTTCGCGGCCTGAGGTGTGTGGACGCCTTCGTCGGTTCGCGGGGGTTCTCCGGCCCCGGGGTGCTCTCCAGCTGCCGCGCCTCGCCGAGAGCGCTCCCAGGGTGCCCAGATCGTCCCGACCGGCCGCCGCAGAGGGGGCGGGCCTTCTCGGAAGACTCCGCAGGCCTCCGGCCTTCTCGGAAGAGTTCTAGGCCTTCTCCGAAAACAGAGGGCTTCGCAAAAGGCTGGAGGGTTTCTGAGAAGCCCCGCAGCCTTCTGAGAAGACCTGCCCCATCGCACTTCCCCCCTCGGCGCACCGCCGAATGAGGGAGGGAGGCGGACGGCGGTAGTGTCTGTCTAAGCAGCTGTTGGACGCTGAAGGTTGTTGGTCGGGCACCCTCGCACCCAAAACTGGCACGCGCTGCCCAGAGATCTACAATGAGTTGGGGCAGCGAGACAATAGGGAGACACTGCACCCGACAGCGAGACGATATGAACAAACTGCGATCTACATGGTATCAACAGCGGACAATGTGGACAAACTGCACCCGAGAAGATACCGCCAAACCTCCAGACGGAGGCGTCGTCCAAGAAAGACTGCACATGCAGACGGAACTGCTATGACACCCGTGGAAGACGGCACGGGCAGCCACAGTCAGGGCAGTGAGCGTCGCCGCAGAGATATCAGTTTGCGCTCACACCTGCGTATGTGAACAGGGCTGTAGTTTGGCGGGGCACACGCGGAAACGATCGACAGCATTGGTCAATATGATGCGGTGGTGACGAACATGATGCATGCAACGATGTCGAGTAAGAAACCACGATGATGCCAACCAGGCGTACACAAAGGCGGATACAGAGACAGAAACGCGATTTTTAACGGCGCCCCAAAACACAAACGAAGCGATCATGAAACGCGTCCTGTTCATAGACAGGGTAGGCAAGGATGGGAGGAGAGGCAAGGAGAGGCTAAAAAAAACTCGGAATGGGGGAAACCAAAGGTGGGGTGATGGCTGCAAGACTTCCCACCAAAAGACAAGACAGCGGAAGCATCTCTACGACTTTGCACGCGGATGAAACAGGCAACCTTCTGGTACTCTTCCTGGTTTTGCTCCTGTTCATCCTCTTCCTCCTCCGCACTACTCGTCGTTCATAACCACCGTCATCGCCATCATCAACACCCAAGATTACAATCATGTTGTCCGCCACCGTGCCCTTCGGCACGGACTGGGCGTGTCCTCAGGTCCTTTGCCAAATTCTCTGAACCCCAGCCCTCGCTCTTGGGGATTTTCAAAACGGACCCGAACCACCAAATTGCCAAATCTCCTCCGGGTTGCCGCGTGCCCCCCGAACCATGGCGCGGCTCTTCGCGCGACGTTTTCGGAGCCACGAGGGCCCCCAAAAACGGCCAAGAGGGCCGCAAGAGGCCTTCCAGACGGTTCAAGAGGGCCCCAGGTCGCCGAAAGATCGCACCAAGACGCCCAATATGGCGTCAAGACGGTCCAAGAGGCCCCCGAGACGGTCCAAGAGGGCCCGAAGAGGCCTCCCAAGAGGGCCCCAATAAGCCAAAGTGACTGATGTTTTTATGTTTTAAGGCTTTGACCTGCTCAGACTTCTTCTTCAGCGGTGAATTATGATGCCTCACGGTCGCGACCAGGGGGCTTGAGCCATGCAACGGCAGGGTTCATCGCCCACGGCAGGGTTCATCGCCCACATATGTGGAATATACAAGAAAAAGAAAACGCGCAGGAAAATGCGCGCACTATGTAGGACAGGTCCTGGGCGGCCGTGGGTGGGAAAGCTTGAGCCCCAGCAGCGTCGGGATGAGGCTGCTGTGGGGCGGCAACAATACAAAGAAACGAAGCAAACTCGCGCAACGAACATTCATGCTCAGTCTTCTTTCTTCAGCGGTGAACTATGATACCTCACGGTCGCGACCAGGGGGTTCGAGCCATGTAACGGCAGGACTCATCGCCCATACATTTCGCAAAACCGAAGTTCTCAGCGGAGCGGCACACACCATTTTACGGGGACGGAAAAGGCGTCGACCTTGGGATTCAACAGAATTAAAGACCCCTCCAGCCCTCGCAAGTGACCTTCGAGAAAGAGAATTAGCAAATCGAACAATCAGATCCTCCCCTTCGAGAGCGACGCGCTTGCGTCCAACTCTGAAAGAACAGAGACCATGCTCCCCGTGACATTTTAAACGGCCCTGGCGCAGAAAAACCAAGTCCCCAGATTTGGTCACACAGCCAAAAACCACCCGGGTCGCCTTTCTCCACCTTGATCCAAAAGAAAGTCGATGCAGATCGGTCACCTGACAATAAGGCAGCACGCGCGAGACTATATCTCGGCAGCGCCACATACACGAGGTCAGAAGGTCAGAGGATTTTCCCAGGCAAAGGGCACCTGGTACTCGCGACACAGTCTCGTAATAAAAACAGCCGCCCTCATACACGGATTACCAGCGCGCACCGGCCTCCTGTCTGTGGCCCGATGTGGAAGCCCTAGGTGAGCGCCCCTGACAAGATAGCGGTTCCGAGCATGCGAAAATGACGAGCAAGGAGGCGCAGCATCGCCACTTTCACCAGACCCTTCCTAACATGCAGTTTAATCACTGGGAGAATGAAGGAGCTGCACGCGTCTTGGTCTGGCCCTCTTCTCAGGTCGAGACACGCTGCATCGCACCCCAACCTCCTCGCGCAGCCGCCAACCCCGCCGCTGCCAGAAAAAGAACTTCCTCAAGCTAGGCGCGGCCACTTTTCGACATACCTGAGACGGACGATCCTTTTTGCTGAGGACGCGTCCTTACACAGGACGAGGTGCACTTGAGATTCTATAATGCTGAGCTTGCGTGGCAGCTATTGGGAAAAGGACCCGGGCCCGGATCGAATTGCCAGAAAAGACTGCGTAGCATTGGCTCCCCAGGGTGGGTAGGGAGGGAAGCCTTGAAACCAGAATGGCCGCGAGAGGGGAGAGCAGCAGCAGGGGCGACCAGCAAGGGAGAAAGAAGGAAGGGGTGGAGACCCTCTCGCTTGGCCGCTCGACGCGGAGGAAAACTGCATCCAAAGATAATCATTCCTCAAGCTAGGCGCGGCCACCATTCGACATACCTGAGACGGACGATCCTTTTTGCTGAGGACGCGTCCTTACACAGGACGAGGTGCACTTGAGATTCTATAATGCTGAGCTTGCGTGGCAGCTATTGGGAAAAGGGCCCGGGCCCGGATCGAATTGCCAGAAAAGACTGCGTAGCATTGGCTCCCACCCCCAAATCATTCGTCATTGGGTGGGCGGGTTGGGAAGAAAAAAGACAGAAAGGAAGAAGATTAGCTGGGCACCTTACTCGAACAGGCCACGCGAGAGACGAGGTGCCGCAGGTCCGCCGCCGAGAAATGGGCAGCACGTTGGCGGACGGCGGCGGGCACGGCCGCACGCTGACGCAAGAGAGAGCCGTGCTTTTCATAGATGCGCACTGACCCTCGTGCGCGCCATCTTCCTCGCTGCTGGATCTGATCCAGGCTGCGCAAATGCTCCAAGGCATCATGCGAGGGGCCACCGTGCCGAAGCTGGCGAGGCACAGAGAAGACGTGGCAAAGGCCTAAGTCGGAGGCCACTCCTCGCACTATCCTCTCGTATGCACTGAGATTCAAAGGAGCAAAAAGCTTGGCTGCGTCTGCTCGGCCCCTACGAAGGGCAAGCAGCGCAGCCGGAACCTGACGTCTGAGAGGGACAGGGGTGCCAGCAACGACGGCGCGGTCGAACTCATTCGTCTTGGAGGGCACTCCGCCTGTGAGAGGCGCGATGATGACGGAGACCTGGCCCCCTGCGCCCCCGTGGACGTCGCCTGCCGTGATGGAGAGCACCTCACTGGGCCGCAAGTACAGATCGAACTGGACGAGCATGGCCACGGCGGCGAGGGACCCCAGAGGCGAGCGCTCCGAGAGGGCCGCCATGCAGGCGACCACGGCGTCGAAGGGGGCGGGCATCCTAGGATGCCGAGGCAGCTTGGCACACCATCCCGCCAGGGCGTCCTTGGATCGCACGAATTGAGGCTTGGCCACTGCCCATCCACGTAGTCGGGCAAGGCCGTAGAGAGCATTGCGAGCCATGTACTGAGGTGAACCAGAGAAAAAGAGGTGCTCGATGTACAGGTTCATTGTCGTGTCGGCGCACTTGGGATCGTCAAAGAGAAGACGCTTGCGTCGTGCCCAGGCCTCGAAGTCGGCGACGGCCTGCTGATACTTTGTCAGGGTCGCTGGCCGCAACGAGGCCGTACGTAGGAAATCCCCTGGAGGGACTCGACGGGCTTGCCGCTGCTGCTCGGCGCGGTCCACGGCTGCCGCTGCTCGCCTGCGGCGCTCCGCCGCCAGTGCCCGGCGGCCCGGCGCCCGGCCTCCGCCTGGGGGCGGGGCGGCGCCGCGAGGCCCGCCCGCCGCCCGCGGGGCGAGGGCGCGGGTCGAGCGCGGAGGCCCAGGCGGCTCGCCAGGGGAGCCTGAACCTCTGCGGGCAGAGCGGGAGCCCTGGGGCGCGGAGGCGGACCTCGCCCGACGCGGCTGCCAGGACCCCATCCCAAGTCGCGAGGTCTCTGGGCGTGGCTCGGCCATAGGCGGACCTCGGGGCGGAGAGGGAGGCGATACGCACGAGCTCTCGGCACCACTCTGGGAGGTACGCGCCGGCCAAGGTAGTCCGCCAAACCCAACCTCTCGTCGGATGTCGGACTTTGCCCTGGAGAACCTCGCGATGCGGCTGGCAGCACTGACAGCGGCGGCCCAGCAGCTCTAGGTTGGGGGGGGTGCCGGCGATCGCCCCCGGCTTCTTGAAGGGCGCCCCGAAGCGGCAGGAATCGCACTTGATCCTGCCGGGCCTGTGGTAGCGGAGCTCCCTCTCCAGGGGGCGCCAGCGCCAAACACGGCTGGGGCCAGGGTTCTCGAGGAGGACGAAAATGTCGAGTTTCCTGCAGAGCTTCAGCACCCGCACGGCGAAATTGACAAGAGCGAGGTCTGCCGGCCGAGGGGGGCGACTGCCCCCGGATGGCACCCAGTGGGTACACGGAAGGCCGAGATGTATGCACCAGAAACGGCGCTGGGCAATCCAAGCCAAGACAGCGTTACGGACTCCAGGATGCGTGAGGTCGTGATGCTTGCCGTGTGTAATGTCCAGAGGGCATGCGATACGAAGACCGGCCTCGTGGAAGGCCCCCGATAGGTTAGCGCCTCCGGCAAATAATTCCAGGAAGCTAGTACGCCCAGCACAGTGGCCCCGCGGGGCCGTAGACGAAGACCCGAGGAGCACCACTTGCGAGGCCCGCTGCAAGCCCGAGGAGGCGCTGAAGAACTTGATGACCCAGTTTGGGGACCTTGACTTGGCGTTGCTGCCGATGGCCTGGCCCACGACGCCCAAGAAGCCGAGGAAGCCGGGGGCCCAGCCAGGGGTCGCTGATGAGCCGATGCCGTTGGAGTCCCACTATGAGGCCAGTGACCCGACGTAGAGCTTGATGACCCGATATGCGAGCGATAACCTGTAAATGGTGTCGACGAAGTAGAGCACGATGGAGGATGGGAAGGACAGGATGGGAGCACCGACTCAGCTGGGGTGGTAGAGAGGATGATCCCTTGTGCGAGGTCCTCGCTCCGCTGTCCAGTGCAACCAATAGGTTTCTCCCCGAGCCCTGGCGGCTCGGAGACGCGGCTCGAGGCAGGCCGAGTCGCGAAGGCGACGCTGGCGACGGGGCAGGGCCCGGGCACGTCAGGCCCGGGGCCGGGCAAGCCGCCGCTGGGCCTCAGGACGGGAGCGCACCTGCTGGGTGCCGGCACGCAGGCCCTGAAGCCGGCACCGCGGATCCAGCCAGGCAGGAGCTCGCGGCGGTCGGCGGCCCGGCTCCCCCAGTCGGCCACGTTCACACATCCTGGCACGTGTCGCACTCGCCAGGTGATCTCAGCACCCAGCTGCAGGGCGCCAGCACGACGACATTGGGCGAGGAGCTCTCGGTTGCTGGCCCAGCCCTTCTCGAAGGACAGCACGCTGGAGAGGTTGTCAGAGAGGCTCAGGAGCTCGGTCCCGTGGCAGTTGGCCTGCCGGGCGGCAGCCCCCAGACCGATCACCGAGGCCCGCGCCTCCAGGCTGTGGATCCGACCTGGATGGCGCCAGGCGCCACGGAAGGCCTCGGTCCACCGCTGCGGGTCGACCAGCTCGGGCGGCAGCGGGGGCGGGGGGTGGCCCACCTCCATCTCCTGCCGGCGCCGGCGGCGGCGGGCTCTCGCCTGTCGGTGGGGCCGGCCCGCGCCTGCGTCGCCGAGCTCGTCGTAGTACAGGTCGGAGACGTCGTCCAGCCCCGCAGCGCGGCCCAGGCAGGCGTCCCTGTCGGGGTCGCCCGAGACCTCGACCTCCTTGAAGCGTTGCCTCTCGCGCCACCGCGACACGCCAAGGACCTCGTGCCCCAAGAGCTCGGCCTCGCAGACGGCGTAGCCCAGCATTGAGCTGTCCGTGGTGAAAGACACTGGCGCAGGGGGTCGGCGCAGGTCCACCTGGCCAAGAAAAACGAGGCCAGCGGCGCAGCGAAGCTCCGTCACCACGCTGGGCGGCAAACGCGAGACGCCCTCCATCGGACCCGACTCGAGGTAGGCGTAGCACTCGCCCAGTACACTGAGGGCAGGTCGCATGATGCTGAAGTAGTGCACGATGTGTCCCAACAACCTCCTGACCTGCCAGCGGGCCAGCCACGGCCTGCGTAGAACCTCGTGTAAACCAAGATACAGGCGCCATGCTCGCCGATAGGTGTGGCGAAGGCGCCCGTGGCGCCCGTCGAACTCGAGACCGAGGATACCCTGAGACAAGGTGGCATGCTGCAGCTCGTGCCAGCGCAGCCCCCTCTTGTCCAGCTCGTCCGTCACGGCGCCGAGGCGCTGGTCGAGCTGGGCCGCGTCCAGGGAGATGAGGTTCGCGTTGTCGACGTAGGGCGCGTGGGCGATCCCCCCCGTTCAGCAGGGAGGGCGGCTTGCCCTTGTCCAGGCACCAGGAGTCCTTCTCCCCGAAGACGACACTCATGGTGTCGATCAGGACCTCCTGGCAGATCCACAAGGCCCAGGACCAACCCATGGGAAGGGCCTCGAAACAGGGCCAGACCCGAGAGTCTGGACTGATGTCGACGTAGCGGCCGAGGTCCTCGTCGTACAGCTGAGTCAACCCCAGCTCGCCAGCGGACACCTCGATGTCGAAGCACATCCAGGAGCCCCAGGCCGGGTGGCGGAACTGGTAGAAGCCGTCCTGCAGGTCCACCGAGCCGGCCACCAGATCGCCCCCGTTGATCACGATGTCGAGGTCGTCGGGGCCGAGGTCGGTGGCGTCCACGAGGTTGATGGCCGCGAGTGCCTCTCCCGAGGCCAGCACGGTCTTGGGCGGGAGTCGCTGCAGTTGATTAGCCTGCCGAGCGCCCAGCACCATCCTCTGATCCCCGTTCTTCTTTCGCACGAAGAACGCGGAGATGCACGACTCCCGACGGGCCCGAGCACCCACGAGCCCCCGAAGGGCCAGAGCACGAAGAAAGGCCGCGAGCGCAGGGCGAGTGCCGCGCCGGCGGGGGTCAAGCTGAGGGCCCCAGTAGGGCTGCACCAGCGGCTCGTCCTCGGTGAGCTCGGAGAGCGGGCGGACGACGGCCGAGTCGAAGTTGGCCATCACATCCCTGACGCTCTGGGGGGCCACGTCGTCGAGTGGCGTTGAAAAATGTTCCTTGCGTAGGATGTTGAGGCGGCTCGGATCAAAATCGACCACAGTCGTGGACGCGTCGAGGCCGCCGTAGACGTCCCTGGTCTTGAGGAGCTCCTGTAGGGCTCCAGCGCCATCCATGTCAGCGGGCCGATCTCCGAAGGCACCAATCCGACGGCGGATGCGCCTGAGCGCCGACTCTTGAGCGATGTCGGCGCCCCCAGTCCTCTGAGGGGGCCGAAGCACGACGTCCCTCCCAGCACAAGCGGCGGCCATCCCATTGGGGGTCGTGATCGTCTCGACGGCACAGGCCGAACGACGATCAGCGGCGGCAGCACGCTGCGCCTTATACCGAGGCAAAGCGGTACGTTCCCCACGTGGCGGATGCGAGTAGAAGGCGTCCGTGACCGGAAGCGGGAACAAAGGGGGTGGCCCCCGCGAGGAGGAACCCTCGACGGGGGGGCAGCCGCGGTCCAGGGAGGAGGCCATGGCGACGCGGTGTGCCGTCGGCCGCGGCGGGGGCCGCCGCGGCCGGGGGGGGCGCGGAGGCCCCCGGCTCGCTAGCCTGCACCGCCAGGCCCAGGCCCGGCCTTGCCCTTCGGCTTGGCCTTGGGGCGCGGGGGCCTTGCCTCGTCCCTCTGCTCGGTGCGGTACTTCTTGTCCTCGTGGTCGGCCTCCTCCCTGTACATCCTCTCCTGCTTGAGCACGGTGCTCCTCGCCTTCTGCTGGTCGGCGACCCAGGCATCGAACTTGGTGGTGACCGCCCCGCCCGAGTCGTCGAGTCGACTCGAGACCATCAGCTCCAGGCCCTCGAAAGAGGGGTGGCGAGGGCACCGCTTGACCGCCCTCTGGATCTGGAGGCCCCGGCGGCTCAGGAGCTCGAACGAGGCGAGGTTCGAGACGTCCAGCGAGTCGAAGACCAGGGCATGGTGCAGGACCTCGACGATGTTCTTCAGCTCCTGGGCCACAGCACTGCCACGCGCGACGCCCGACTGGGCCACCCAGAAGCCCCAGTAGGACGAGAGCGAGTGCCCAGAAGAGACCACGGCCGCCAGAAACTCGACCAGGGCCTTGGGGCCCTCGAAGGGCCAGTCGTCGACCTCCACGCTCTTCAGCAGGGCCACCAGCTGCGCCAGGGAGACGGTGTGCGCTGAGACGCCCGTCTGCGGCAGCACACGGCGGTCCCTGCCAGGACCAGCCCTCTTCTCCGCCTTCCAGTCGGGCTCGTCGGCGGGCTGGACGTTCTCGGCAGCGACCCAGCCCTCGGCCTCCGACAGCATCACCAGCGCGACGGCGTCGCGGCTGATGAAGCGCTCCGCCGAGGTGATCAGCTCCAGGCTCACCTCCTCCCCGAAGTGGTCGCTCGCAGGGTCGGAGACGATCCACCTGGGGACGTCGACCCCCGCCTGCACCGCGGGGAGAGGGAAGCCCAGCACCTTCGCGAAGTTGCGGCCATCGCGACGGAGGTTGGAGAGGTCGGCGTCCGAGAGGGCTCCGAACGCGTAGACCTGGCCTCGAACACGCTGGGGGAAAGCGGCCGCCCGAGGAAGGGCGACCACCAGGTACTCGTCCAGCTTCAGGAGGTAGATCTCGGCGTCGGGCGTGGCGGCGACCCAGTGCCCCGGCGTAGGCGAGGGAACCAATAAGACCCTGTGGTGCCATCGGAAATTCGGGTCGTCGTCGAACGCGATGCACACCTGGCTCTCGGAGATGTCGAGGGTCTCGGCCCCCGCGCGAGCCATCAGCCTCGGATGGCCCTAGGCCAGGAGGCAGGGGCGGCAGCGCCGTCGCCTGGCGGACGAGCCGCCGCTCGCGAGGTGAACCCGTGCAGGATGGCCGCGACGGGGGCGCAGGCAGCCAGCGCCGCCACGGCGCACAGCACGCCCAGGATCCAGCCCAGCACCAGCCACGAGACCCAGTCCAGCGACGGCGGGACAGGGATCGGGCAGGACAGCTCGGGGCAGGGCCGCACGTCCGGCGCAGCCGGGCAAGCCACGACGGGCGCCGGCGGGCAATTGCCGCAGGTGACGTTGACGGACCCGCAGGGAGGGCAGGCCGGGCAGGCGGGGCAACGACTGGCCCAGACTGAAACCAGTGCCGCGCTCCACTGCCCGAGAGCCGCGAGGGGAACGGGCATGCGAAGCGGCGCAGG
>CAUYUJ010016454.1:0-30000 GCA_963575745.1 Prorocentrum cordatum | reverse complement strand
GGTGACGCATGGAGAAAACGATCTGTCGCAGGTTCGGAGCGGAAAAACGGATATCGCCGGCGGAGCGCAGATTCGTGATGCTGGTCTCTGGGGTCACCCAGAGCTTGATTCCAGGACTGTTTCGGCGTCAGCTGGGCCTGAGCTGGCTGAAGACAGGCTCAAAGAGCGTGCTGAGCAGGAGCAAGCTGTGTGGATCGCCCTGCTTCACCCCCAGTGCATGCCAACAGCTTCTGTTGTTGGTGTCGGCTCTGGCACTGGCTTTCTGGTCGTCCTGCACACAAATTTCGTAGGACTGAGATGCATCCATCTAGCAATCGCTGCTGCCTTCGATCCTTCCACGGCTGCAAGAGCTGCAAAAAGGGGTGGAAGATTAGCTGCTGGTTTTTGCGGAGGGGTGGGCGAAGGGCGGAGGACTGGCACAGACAGAGACGAGAGTGGGGCGGGAGCGAAAGAGGAAGTAGAGAGCATGGATATCAGCTGTCATCTTTTTGAACACGTGTCACAACAGAGGAGACAAAGCGCATGAGATGGGTGGAGGAGGAGGACTAGGAGGGAAATAAGCAGTAGAGGGAAGAGTAGGAGGAAGGGAAAAAAAGAAGGATGTCCGCCTCCTCCTCCCCCTCCTCCTACTCCTCTTACTCCTCCTTTTGCATCCTCCCACTTATCCTCCACACCCTCCTCCTTCTCCTCATCCTCATCATGAACCCCTCAATAGCCCTCCTGCCGCACTTGTTGCGCACCGTTCTCCTCAATACCCTTACCTATACGACAACCCTTCGGGTGATAAGGAGGTTGTGGGGGAGGGAAGGGGGGGGACCAACATCTGACTCAATCGATCTCACTCTCGACCTCACTCAACGGGACATCACGGGACACCAACGGACACTTGTCGATGTCACTATCGATCTCACTATCGATCTCAGTCAACGGGACACCACGGGCCACCACGGGCCACCACGGGACACCGCAGGACACCTCTCGATCTCACTATCGGTCTCACTATCGATCTCACTATCGATCTCACTCAACGGGACACCATAGGACACCACGGGACACCACGGGACACCTCGGGGCACCGCATCGATCTTACTATCGATCTTACTCAAAGGGAAACCACGGGGCACCACGGGATTCCTGTCGATCTCACTATCGATCTCACTATCGATCTCACTTTTTGGGACACCACGGGACACCACGGGACACCTCGGGGCACGACATCGATCTCACTATCGATCTCACTATCGATCTCACTATCGACCCCACTCAACGGAACACCACGGGACACCACGGGACAGCACGGGACAGCACGGGACACCTGTCAATCTCACTATCGACCTAACTATCGATCTCACTTTTTGGGAGGCCACGGCACCACGGGACACCTCGGGGCACCGCATCGATCTCAATATCGATCTCACTATCGATCTCAATATCAATCTTACTCTCGATCTCACTATCGGTCTCACTATCGATCTCACTATCGATCTCACTCAACGGGACACCATAGGACACCACGGGACACCACGGGACACCTCGGAACACCACATCGATCTTACTATCGATCTTACTCAAAGGGACACCATGAGACTCCACGGGACACCTGTCGATCTCACTATCAATCTCACTATCGATCTCACATTTTGGGACACCACGGGACACGACGGGACACCTCGGGGCACCACATCGATCTCACCATCGATCTCACTATCGATCTCACTCAACGGGACACCACGGGACACCACAGGAGACCACGGGACACCAAGGGACACTTGTCGAACTCACTATCGATCTCACTATCGACCTTACTCAACACGACACCACGGGACACCACGGGCCACCACGGGACACCACGGGACACCGCGGGACAGCTCTCGATCTCACTATCGGTCTCACTATCGATCCCACTGTCGGTCTCATTCAAAGGGACACCATAGCACACCACGGGACACCACGGAACACCTCGAGACACATCGGGACACCTGTCGATCTCACTATCGATCTCACTATCGATCTCACTATCGATCTCAAGATCGATCTCACTCAACGGGACACACCACCACGGGACAGCGCGGGACACCACTCGATCTCACGATCGGTCTCACTATCGATCTCACTCAACGGGATACCATGGGACACCACGGGACACGACGGGACACCTCGGGGCACCACATCGATCTCACCATCGATCTCACTATCGGTCTCACTATCGACCTCACTGAACAGGACACCACGGGACACCACGGGACACCACGGGACACCTGTCGATCTCACTATCGATCTCACTATCGATCTCACTTTTCGGGTCACCACGGGACACCGCGGGGCACCACATCGATCTCAATATCGATCTCACTATCGATCTCACTATCGATCTCAATATCGATCTCACTATCGATCTCACTCAACGGGACACCACGGGACACCACGGGACACCACGGGACACCGCGGGACACCACGAGCCACCGCCGGACGGACGGACGGACGGGCGGGCGGGGGAGAATCATTCGTCTTGACTTCGCCCTAGCAACGGCGGACACCACGGGACACCACGGGACACCACGGTACACCGCGGGACACCGCGAGCCACCGCCGGACGGACGGACGGACGGGCGGGCGGGGGAGAATCATTCGTCTTGACTTCGCCCTAGCAACGGCGGACACCACGGGACAACACGGGACACCACGGGACACCGCGGGGTCACCGCCGGACGGGCGGGGAGAATCAGTTGTCTTGACTTCGCCCTGGCAACGGTGGGTTCTTTCCTCTCGCGCGCCCACACAGCTTCGCCTGGCCCGCACGCACGACACGAACGAAACGAAACGATTCCCCGGTTGGGGGTCTCCGTCCCACTGCGATCTCACCCCCCAACCTCCGACCTATATAACTACCTATACGACCACCCTTCGGATGAGAAGGAGGTTGTGGGGGAGCCAACGTCTGACTCAATCGATCTCACTATAAATCTCACCCCACGGGACACCACGGGACACCACGGGACACCACGGGACACCGCGGGACACTTGTCGATCTCACTATCGACCTCACTCAACGGGACACCACGGGACACCACGGAACACCACGGGACACCACGGGACACTTGTCGAACTCACTATCGATCTCACTATCGATCTCACTCAACACGGCACCACGGGACACCACGGGCCACCACGGGACACCAAGGGACACCGCGGGACACCTCTCAATCTCACTATCGGTCTCACTATCGATCCCACTATCGGTCTCATTCAACGGGACACCATAGCACACCACGGGACACCATGGGACACCTCGGGACACCTCTCGATTTCGCTATCGATCTCACTATCGATCGCACTATCGATCTCACGATCGATCTCACTCAACGGGACACCACGGGACACCTCGGGCCACCACGGGACACCACGGGACACCGCGGGACACCTCTCGATCTCATTATCGGTCTCACTGTCGATCTCACTATCGATCTCACTTTTTGGGACACCATAGGACACCACGCGACACCACGGGACACCACGGGACACCTCGGGACACCATTCGCTCTCACTATCGATCTCACTCAACGGGGCACCACAGGCCACCACGGGACACCGCGGGGCACCACGGGACACCTGTCGATCTCACTATCGGTCTCACCGTCGATCTCACTATCGGTCTCACTCAACGGGACACCACGGGACACCACCACGGGACACGGCGGGACACCTCTCGATCTCACTATCGGTCTCACTATCGATCTCACTCAACCGGACACCATAGGACACCACGGGACACCTCGGGGCACCACATCGACCTCAGTATCGACCGCACTATCGACCTAACTATCGATCCCAAACAACGGAACACCACGGGACACCACGGGACACCACTCGATCTCACTATCGATCTCACTATCGATCTCACTTCTTGGAACACAACGGGACACAACGGGACACCTTGGGGCACCACATCGATCTCAGTATCGATCTCACGATCGATCTCACTGAACGGGACACCATAGGACACCACGCGACACCACGGGACACGGGTCGATCCCAGTATCGGTTTCACTATCGAGCTCACTTTTTGGAACACCACGGGACACCTCGGGGCAGCACATCGATCTCACTATCGATCTCACGATCGATCTCACGATCGATCTCACTCAACGGGACACCACGGGGCACCACGGGACATCACAGGATACCACGGGAGACCATGGGACACAGCGGGACACCGCGAGCCACCGCTGGACGGACGGATGGGCGGGCGGGGGAGAATCATTTGTCTTGACTTCGCCCTAGCAACGGCGGACACCACGAGACACGACGGGACACCACGGGACACCGCGGGGACACCGCGAGCCACCGCCGGACGGACGGACAAGCGGGCGGGGGAGAATCACTCATCTTGAGTTCGCCCTAGCAACGGCAGGTTCATTCCTCTCGCGCGCCCACGCAGCTTCGCCTCTCCCACACGCACAACACGAACGAAACGAAACGATTTCCCGGTTGGGGGTCTCCGTCCCACTGCGATCTCACCCCCCAACCTCCGATCCCCTGCGGGTTCAGTTTGGCCGAAGGCTCGAGCAGCGACCTGTCGCCGCACCACTTCGATCCAGAATACACGCCCGGCTCGCAGCGGACCGCGCAGACTGCCAGCGACCTTCGGGAGCACCAAAGGAAAGGGGGAAAAGAAGGAGAGGCAACTACTGCAAGAGGGCGAGTCCTCCTCCTCCCCAACCAATTCCTCCCATTCCTCCTCCAACTCTTCATACCCGTCAGTTTCCTCCTCATCCCCCATCCTCCTCCTCATCATCAGCATCAGCATCAGCATCAGCAACAGCATCAGCATCATCATCAGCATCATCAGCATCACCCGCATCATCATCACCATCACCACCATCACCATCATCATCATCATCATCATCAGCATCATCATCATCATCATCAGCATCATCATCATCATAATCAGCATCAGCATCAGCATCAGCATCAGCATCAGCATCAGCATCAGCATCAGCATCAGCATCATAATCAGCATCAGCATCAGCATCAGCATCAGCATCAGCATCAGCATCAGCATCATCATCATCATCATCATCAGCATCATCATCATCATCATCATCACAACAACAGCAACAACAGCCACAACAACAACAACGACAACGACGACGACGACGACAACAACAACAAGAACAACAACAACAACAACAACAAGGACAGGGACCTTCCCTGGGCCCCTGCGCTCGGGCTCCTCCGGCGCTCTCCACCAGGGGGGGGCAAGAATCGTCCCTGGGCCCCGGGGTTCCCAACCCCCCCCCCCCCACAACAACAACAACAACAACAACAACAACAACAACAACCAACAACCAACAACAACAACAACAACAACGCCGGGAATGAATAAAACAAAAAACAAAAAACAAAAACACAAAAAAAGAGGAGTCCCTCAGGACTCCGGTACTGCATCGGAGTGGTGATTTACGTGTGCGCGCTAGAGAAGCGAGGGATTCTATAGAAACCCTACAGGCATCTCATAGAAACCCTACAGGTATCCTATACAAACCCTACAGGAATCCGATACAAACCATCCAGGGATGCTGTAGAAGCCCTACAGGAATCCTGTACAAACCATACAGGGATGCTACAGAAACCCTACAGGGATCCGATAGAAACCGTACAGGGACCCTATAAACTTAAAACAAGAAAGAGATTCTATAGACGCCCTACGGGGATCCGATAGAAACCGTACAGGGACCCGATAGAAACCCGACAGGGATCCTATAACAAAAAAACGACAGGGATTCGATAGAAACCGTACAGGAACCTGTTTTATATATATACATGTATGTATTGCGAGTTGACCCAGGGTCCCTCTAGAGACCTTCTGAGGATGCCAGACACTCAGCCCCTTTCCGCAACCCTTTTGGTTCGATCAGGGGCTTCGGCCCCTTGGAGGCAGACACATGTTAGCCTGAGCTGATACTGAAAACAAGGCATACGAGAACTCACGCTTACGTTTCCGCCGCTCCACCGTGTTCGGTGGTAGCGGAGCGCTGCGTTGCGCTTCCTCGGACCTGAGATTCAGAGACAGCACGGTGGACAGTGACTACACGGCGGAGACATCGCGGCCCATCGCGATAACATGGGAGATGACGAGGACGGTGAAGAAGTCGTGGCTCCAGTCACACGGGAGGGCGCGAGTACTGGAAGGTACGTTCCGCCACCCATCATTAAGGAGTCGACGATCGAGGAGCTGCGGAAGTACGTGCGCAGATTACGGATCTGGTCGAAGGTGGCGACGGGGATTCCAACACATCAACGGGATCTCCACGCCTACTACAGCATCCTGGAGGGCGGCGATGATCAGATCCAGAGCATCGTGGAAGGTCTTGACCAGAGCGAGCTTGAGGGCGAGAACGGAGTGGAGAACATCGTGAAGGCGCTTGAACAGGAGATCATGCCGAAGAACGTGTACGAAAAGTACCTGGAGTTCGAGCACACCTTCTACGGGTCAGAGCGTAAGAAAGGAGAGAGCCTGCAGCAGCACTCGATGAAGATCAAGAAAGCGTTCGACAGGCTGAGGAAGCTGCAGGTGACGCTGGACGACGTGCAGGGCTACATCCTCGTCCGGCAGGCGAAGCTGGACCACACGGAGCGCATGGCGGTGATCCTGCAGACCTCGGGGTCACTGGCGTACGATGACGTGAGGACGGCGCTCAAGGGGCTTCGAGACGACAGCTCGCTGGAGAAGACCACGAGGGGTCACCAGGGGGGCACCTCGGGGCAGCAGCGGAGTGGCAAGGCGTTCCACGTGGACGGGGACGACGAGCTGTACGAGGACGAGGACCCGATCGCACAAGCGCTGATGGCGCTGGAGGACTCCGACCAGGAGGAGATCAACGAGGAGGACACCCTAGACGAGGACGAGGCGTACGCGGTGCTGGCGGCGTGGCAAGCCGGACCCGGAGGCCGCGGCAGCTGGCAGGAGACGAGGAGGATCGTCCGCGACCGCAAGACGTCGAGGGGCTACCGTGACGTGAGTGAACCGAAGGGGAAGTCCGGCGGCCGCGGCAAGGGCAGCATGGAGTACCAGAGGGAGGCTCGTAAGAAGATCGAGGAGCTGAAGAAGAGGACCCGCTGCCACCGCTGCAACAAGGTGGGCCACTGGACGCGGGAGTGCAGGAATCCACCAGTGCGCAAGGCCCCCGCGGAGGGAGTCAGCATGGCCCACGCCGAGGAGGATCGCGACCACGAGGAGTTCGAGGAGGCATACGTATTCGACTTCCCAGAGGAGCCGACGGTGGACTCGCAGCCGCCGCCGCCCGAGACCGACGACCCGGCGAAGATCAAGAACCGTGAGCGCAGGCTGCGCGCAAAGGCGCGCAAGCAGACGGCCCAGGCCGAACAGGCCTCCAGCGCCGACGGCACCTCATCCCCCTCGGGAGTCGAGATGGGCCCGTCCAGGTTTCGGGAGTGTCTCGAGGAAGCGAAGAGGAGGTTGTGCAAGTTTTCAGCAGCCCAGCTACTGGGCGTCTTGGAGGGCATGGTGGATACGGGGTGTTCTAGGCTAATCGTTGGGGATCACACAATTGCGTTACACGACTACGCTCTCAGAAGACTTTTTGGGTTGAGTATCAGATACGTTCCTAGTATCGGCAGGAGCTTCCACTTCGCGAATGGCCAGGCCGCTCAGTCAAATTGGGTTTCCGAGTATCCTGTGGGCCTTGGGGGTAGAAGTGGAGTGCTCAAATTTTGTGTAGTGCCAGGCTGGACCCCGCTGTTGATCTCAGAGGGCTTGCTCGAGGACCTTTCCGGGATTGTGGACACCTCCAGGGGATTGCTCACCTTGAAGACCCTGGGTGTTACCGTGGCCCTTCGGAGATCCCGAGATAACCCCAAGACGAAGCAGTGGCGCCTCCCTCTGTGCGACTTCGGCGAGCAAGGTTTCACGAGGCCGATGAGAGCGGAGACGAAACACCAGAAGTGGTGTGTCTGACTGATGCGACGATTGCGCAGGAAAACAAAGAGCTGGTGGCCGCTCTCGTTCCTGCTTCCCGATCTGAAGAACCAGACCGATGCGAGGGTACGAGGTTGAGGACATCGACGAAGGCGATTTCGAGCCCGAGTGCGACCAGTCCGAGTACTTCGATGACTACTCGAACGACGATGGCGGGGTCGAGCGGATCACGGATCACGACTTCGGGAACTTCAGGAACCAGGGGGGCCCCGTCTGGGACCAGGTCAGGGACCTCGGAGGCACTTGGAGGCTCGAAGAAGGCTGTCGAGGTTCGAAAACCCAAGCTAAACAACGAGAACCCGGACAATGCCCAGCCACTCAGGCCCAAAGGTGTACGCTTTCAGCGCGCTCAGCAAGCTTTCCATATCTCACCGGCGAATGCCGAAGGCCCGCTCCAACCAGATCGCAGACAGATGGGGGTTTCTCGCCCATTATGTGTTGCTGCTGCGTTGGTGCGCTGGGCAGGCGCAGGCGCTGCGCTGCAAGTTTCAGAGGCCGCACTGCTACCAAGACGTTCAGGTCTCCGTGAGTCTGGACTCGGCGGCAGCGAGCCGCTCGGGAGGAAGACCGACGCGGCGTCTCCAGTGGATCGCGAGTGCGATGCCGACGCTGAAGGCAGAGCTCGTGAACCTGTGCGACCTGTGGAACGCCCCGCTGCCGGAGCTCCCGCAGAACATGAGGGTGATCGATCTGCAGGAAGCCTTGTGGACCCACGATGCCAAGCTAACGAGAGCTACGATCGACTCGAAAACACTGGCGCGGAGCTGGGGCAGCAGAAAGATAACCTTCGGCGAGAGGCATCGCGACAAGACGTTCGAGGCGGTATTCGCCCAGCACCCGGACTACTGCGACTGGATCAGGGGGTCAGCGAAGAACCTCAACGATACGATGAGATAGTTCATACTGTACATCGAGATGCGGGAGGAGGCGGCGAGCAGTCCACAGGAGCCGAGCTCGAGCAGCCGACCACCAAGGACCAGGGCCAGGACGAGCACGACGTCACCCAGGGCGGACGAGAGGATGGCCGACGGGGCGCGGAAGAGGCTACCCTCGGACGGCTCGTGGGAGGACGGAGCGGCCTGAAGCTGTACGAGAAGCAGGACAGGGCCGCCCGCACCAGGACGGTGAGAGGTCAAGGTGGAGAAACCGCCTGGAGGCAAGTAAGGTGGCGCGCCACGAAGGACCGAGGTACCGGCGAGGTACTCGACGACACTGCCATCTTGCACGGGGAAGAGACCAGCGATCTGAAGTGGATCTACGAGTTCCCGGACGGCAAGGGCATCCGGGACATAGTGACGGAGTTCTGGTTCGAGCCGTCGGAGCCGAGGACCAGGGACATCAAGAACGGGGAGTGGAAGCGCATCATGGGGGATGTGGCGCACCACATCCCGGAGCAGATCCTGTTCATGAGCGACGGCAAGGTGGTGAGCAACTTCGAGGAGTGCAACGCCGCCGACGACCTGGCCGAGATCTTCTCACCGCCAAGAGTACTGGACTGCGAGAATCAGGGCAGCATCACCGGGGATTTGGCTCTGGACCTGAAGACGGGCTGGGACTGCCGGAAGAAGGAGGACCGCATGTGGGCGATGGCAGAGATCAAGAGGCGGAAGTCTAAGGTGGTGGGACTCACCCCACCATGCCGAATGTTCTGTGCGCTCCAGAACCTGAGCCGGAACAAGCGGACCGACGACTGGGAAAAGGACTACCGGGAGGCCCTTCTCTTCCTGCGATTCGCGATCCGGATCGCGAAGATGCAGCTGGACGCTGGCCGGCACTTCTACCTGGAGCACCCCTGGACAGCGACGTCCTGGGGCCTGGCGGAGATGCGGAGGCTCATGAAGGACCCCAGGGTCCGGAGGATCATCCTGGACCAGTGCGCGTACGGCCAGACGGATCCGAGCGGGCAGGGCCTGATCAAGAAGCCGACCGCGATCCTCACCACACTGGACCACACCGAGGAACTCGAGAAGAGGTGCGAGAAGGACCACGAGCACACCGTCGTGTTCGGCAGCCAGCCCGACGCGGACGGGAAGCTGCAGAAGATCTCGAGGTGGTCGCAGGTGTACCCACCGAGGCTGGTCAAGGCGATCCGCAAGGTAATCAGCAAGAATATCGGCCGTCCGGTCAAGGAGATGAACATGGTGATGGCCCCGTATGACTCAGGGGCCACCGGACCAGGAGGCGAGACCTGGGAGACGATCGCGAAGCGAGTGCACGCCAACCTGGGCCACGCGGACCTGCGAAGGACCACCTTCGTTCTGAAGATGGCCAAGGCCAAGCCAGAGCTACTGGACGCGATGAAGAAGGTGATCGAGAAGTGCGACGTCTGCGACGCGACGAAGCACCCCAAGTCGACGCCGCCGGCGAGGCTGCCCACGCCGGAGAGCTTCGAGTTCAACGAGGTGATCGGCATGGACCTGCTGTTCGTGGACACCACCTGGGACAGCGAGGACAAGCCCAAGAACGAGATCACTCCGTGCCTCAACATCGTCGACTGGGGAACGGGCAAGCAGATGGTCATCAGACTCCCGGACCGAGAGAGCACGACGATCAGGCAGGCGTACCGGAGGCACTGGATGCGGCCATACGGGAGACCAAAGCGCCTCATCAGTGATCAGGAGAAGGGCATCATCCGCGGGATCTTCGCGGATAGGGCTAGCGCCGAGGGCACGGAGCTGGACCCGGTCAGAGCCGAGAGCGAGTACCAGAACGGCAAGACCGAGACGGCGGGCCAGCTCTGGAAGAGGACGTATTACCGCATCAGACTGACCGAGGCGATCTTGAGCGCCGACGATCAGGAGGAGCTGTTCGACGCCGTCAACTGCGCGGTGAACGAGAGAGGTGCGGACCTGCGAGTGTTTGGTCGAGGAGTTCGACTGCCGGAGGGCACGCACGAAGACGACGACGACGTGAGCCTGGAGACGGTGTCACGCCACGCTGCAGGAGACCGAGCCCTCGCGAAGTCGATTGGGCTGCGACTGGCAGCCCGAGAGGCGTACGCCCGGGAGTCGGTGCTGGACCGCCTGGACAGGGCCAAGAACAGGAGGAGCACGCCCTTTCGGGGCGACTGGAAGCCGGGCGACAAGGTGTATTACTGGAGGCAGCAGGGCCCAAGCGAGAGGCCTGGGAGCACTGGAGAGGCCCTGCCACCGTCATCAGCACGAATATCCCCGGGAAGGCCTACGTGTCCTACCAGGGTGGCGTCATCCTGTGCAGCTGGAAGCAATTGAGGGCCGCCACGACGGCAGAGGTTCAAGCGAACCGATATGTGACGGAGACCGGCGGGGTGCGCAAACCTGTCGGATGTCAGGGTAAGCGAGCTGTGGAGGACATCTCGGACCAGCTGGACCCACCGGGACCCGAGGCGGAGGACCAGACAGAGAGCGAGACGAAGAACGAGCAGCCGAAGGAGGAGACGGCGCCATCCATCCCGGTGCCGGAGGTGTTCGGACCTGACGGCGAGGGCGCAGCCGAGGAGCAGGAGGACGTCCCGATGATTGGGAAGCCGTCGACCGAAGAGGCCCCGAGGAGGCGCTACTCCTCCAAGAGGAGCGCCCGCGAGAGCTACGCACCGGCACCGGTGCCGGAAGGACCTGGGTCGCTGAAGAAACAGGTGGACGAGACGCCAGAGATGCCCATGACCGACGACGCGACGGGTACAGTGGAGGCGGCGTTCCTTTCCGTCAAGCAGGCGGCGAAGCGGAAGGAGGTATACCTTAAGAACCTCACGGAGGATGAGAAGGAGGAGTTCATGGAGGCGAAGGGCACGGAGTGGGGCAACATCAAGGGCGCGAAGGCCGTGCGCATCGTGCCACCGTCCGAGGCGAACGAGATCAGGAAGACGCACGGGGACAGGATCATGCCTAGCCGACATTGCTACACGTGGAAGCAGAAGGACGGCCGACGGCAGGCGAAGTGCCGCTGGGTCGGACGCGGAGACAAGGACCCAGATCTCGCCGAGCTGGAGACCTACTCGCCCATGGTATCGAAGGAGGCCTGGATGATGAGCATGCAGCTGAACGTGTCCATGGGCTTCGACATTGAGCTGGGGGACATCAGCTCGGCCTTCATGAACGGGTACCGGTACCAGCGGAAGCAGGGCCCGCTCTACTGCGAGCTACCCGCTGACGGAGTTCCTGGAGCCGAGCCGGGGTCGCTGCTGGAGGTGCTGGTCTGCGTCTACGGACTCGGGGACGCGCCGCTGCAGTGGTACAAGAGCTTCACCACTGAGGCCCTGGCCTCGGGATTCAAGATCAGCTCGTACGACCCCTGCCTACTCTACCTGCACGAGGACGGCAAGTACCGAGGCTCGATCGCACTGGCCGTGGATGATACGTGCGGCGGGGGCGATGAATACTTTCAGAGGGCCATGGAAAAGATCAAGCGGCGGTTTCCTTTCGGCAAGTACCGGAAAGGCAAGGGCGACTTCCTGGGCAAGCAGCTGGAGCAGCTGCCCGACAAGTCGGTCAAGATCAACCAGAAGAACATGGTCGAGGAGATCGAGATGGTCAACATCATAGCCGGGCGCCGGGCGACGCCCAACGAGCCATGCAACGAGCAGGAGATATCCGCGCTGAGGGCCGTGGCAGGATCCCTCAAGTATGTGGGACGCGAGACACGCCCTGACCTGAGCGGGCCAGTCTCGCTGCTGCAGGGCACTTTCCCGAAGCCGAAGGTATCCGACCTGCTGGAGGGGAACCGGGTGGCCAGGATCGCCAAGGATTTCTCCCACACGACGCTCTGGATGAGGCCGATTGATCTGAAGAACCTGGGCTTCTTTGCGGTGGCGGACGCGGCCTGGGCGAACGCGAAGAACCAGGCGAGCCAGGCGGGCTGGCTACTCCTCGCTGGCGACCTGAGCATCTGCAAGGGGATGTGGGGCAAGATATCCCCAATGGCATGGAGATCTCATCGGCTCGCTCGGAAGGTGCCGAGCTCGCTGGCTGCTGAGACACTGGGAGTGGACGAAGGACTGGCGAACGGAATCTACCTACGCAGCTTGTTCGCTCAGCTGGTTTTCCCTGGCCTGGACGCCCGGACGGCCCGGCGCCCGAGGCTGGCAGGACGTTCCCGCTGACCGTGGTGACAGACAGCAAATGCCTGCACGACCACCTGCACAACATCTCCGGTGGCCCGAGTAAGGACCGGAGGACCGCTCTGGACATCGCGATACTGAAGGAGAGCATGCAGGGCAGCGGTGCCAGCATCCGCTGGGTGGATGGCAAGCGGCATCAGGTCACTGACTCTCTGACGAAGCGCAACGGGTGCGCCGACCTACTGCGGGGGATCTTGCAGAAGGGTGAGTACGTTATCGTGGAGGAAGATCAGGCACTCAAGATCCGAGAGGCGGAGAGAGCCTCGAGAGTGACGAGAAGGGGAGCGTTCGGGAGGCCTGCGACGAGGACGACACCCTCTACTGAACCGAGGCGCACGAGTTCACCGGTATTCTGCAGCGCTGCGCGCTCTCTGCTAGATTTACGCGCTACGCGCGAGAGTTGGTGTTGAAACCCTGGTCGAACCGTGTCGAATCGCGAGGGGAGGCTGCTTACAGGTGTCTTGGCATCTAGAATTCTGGGGCGTGCGAGTTGACCCAGGGTCCCTCTAGAGACCTTCTGAGGATGCCAGACACTCAGCCCCTTTACGCAACCTTTTTGGTTCGATCAGGGGCTTCGGCCCCTTGGAGGCAGACACATGTTAGCCTGAGCTGATACTGAAAACAAGGCATACGAGAGCTCACGCTTACGTTTCCGCCGCTCCACCGTGTTCGGTTATATATAGTAAATAAATAAATAAATAAATAAATAAATAAATAAATAAATAAATAAAACAAAAAACGAATGGGATCCAAACAAAAACTACAGGCATCCTATAGAAACCATACAAGGGTTCTGTAGAAACCCTATAAGGATCCGACAGAAACCGTACAAGGATCCATTAAAAACCCGACAGGGATCCTATATAAAAAAAACCTACAGGGATCCCACAGAAACCCTATCAAGATCCCACAGAAACCCGATGAGGATCCTACAGAAACCCTATAAGGATCCGACAGAAGCCCTCCAGGGATCCTACAGAAACCCTATAAGGATCCGACAAAAACCCGAAAGGATCCTACAGAAACCCTATAAGGATCCGACAGGAACCCGATCAGGATCCTACAGAAACCCGATAAGGATCCTACAGAAACCCTATAAGGATCCTAGAGAAACCCGATAAGGATCATACAGAAATCCTATAAGGATCCTGCAGATCCTACAGAAACCCTGTAAGGATCCCACACAAACCCTATAAGGATCATCCTTCTCAATCCTACCAGCTGTCAACGGATCCCTATCGGGATCCTACCAGCTGCAATGAGATAGTTATAGGGATCCGACCAGCTGCAATAAGATCACTGCAGAGATCCTACTAGCCGTCATAGGATCCGAATCGGGATCTGGCCAGCTGCAGTAGGCTGCCTACGGGGATGCTACCAGCCAGCTGCAACAGGATCCAAAATGGGGATCCTACCAGCTGTATGAGGATCCCTGTAGAAATCCCACCAGCTGCATTAGGATCCCTACAGGGATCCTACTAGCTGTCATTGGATCCCTATACGGATCCTACCAGCTGTCACGGGATCCCAACAGGGATCCTACCAGCTGTCATAAGATCCCGATAGGGATCCTCCCAGCTGCAACAGGATCCGGATAAGGATCCTACCAGCTGCAATAGGATCCATATAGGGATCCTACCAGCTGTAACAGGATCCCTACAGGGATCCGACCAGCTGCAATAAGATCACTACAGAGATCCTACTAGCTGTCATAGGACCCGAATCGGGATCCGACCAGCTGCACTACGCTGCCAACGGGGATGCTACCAGCTGCAATAGGATCCTAAATATGGATCCGACCAGCTGTAAGAGGATCCCTGTAGACATCCCACCAGCTTCATTAGGATCCCTACAGGGATCCTACTAGCTGTCATCGGATCCCTATACGGATCCTACCAGCTGTCACGGGCTCCCCACAGGGATCCCACCAGCTGTCATAAGATCCCTATAATGATCTTACCAGCTGTAACAGGATCCGGATAAGGATCCTACCGGCTGCAATCGGATCCATATAGGGATCCTACCAGCTGTAACAGGATCCCCATAGGGATCCTACAACTGAAATAAGATCCGTATAGGGATCCTACCAGCTGCGAAAAGATCCCTACAGAGATCCCACCAGCTGTGATAGGACTCCTATAAGAATCAGATCAGCTGCATAAAGATCCGTATACGGACCCTACTAGCTGCAATAGGATCCTTACTGGGATCCTACCAGCTGCAAGAGGATCCGTACAGGGATCCTACCAGCTGTCATAGGATCCCTACAGGGATCCTACCAGCTGCGATAAGTTCCTTCGATGGATCTTACCAGCTGCAATCGGATCCCTACAGGGATCCAGCCAGCTGTAATAGGATCCTTAATAGGGATCAGACCAGCTGCACTAGGATCCATGTAGGGATTCTACCAGCTGTAACCAAATCGCTACAGGGACCTTACCAGTTGTAGTGGAACCCCATAGGGATCCTACCAGCTGCCATAGGACCCTTATACGGATCCGACCAGCTGCAATAGGATCCCTATAGGAATCCGACCAGCTGCAACAGGACCCCTATAGGGACCCCACCAGCTGTCATAGGATCCCTATAGGGATCCGACCAGCTGTTGACAGTGCCTTGTAGGAGACCTGGGAGGAGGCCGAGTAAGAGACAATAATCATCATCACCACCACTACCACCACTTCCACCACCACCGCCACCACCATGAATCATCATCATCAGCATCATCATAATCTGAAATCAGCATAATCAGCATACTCATCATCACCACCATCCTCACCATCACCATCATCATCATCATCACCACAACCACCACCACCACCACCATCATCATCAGCATCATCATCATCGTCACCAGCATCATCGTCAGCATCATTACCACCACCACCATCATCATCATAACCATCATCATCAGCATCAGCTTCATCATCATCAACACAACCACCACCACCACCGGTATCATCATCATCATCATGATCATCAGCATCATCATCATCAGCATCATGAGCATCATCATCACCACCACCACCATCATCATCAGCTCCACCAGAATCATCATCCTTTCCTCAGTCGACGGCGGACCGAGACGATGGGGTGACCGTATATTGTAGAAGACCTGGGAGGAGGCCGAGTTGGATCCCTACAGAGCGTCCCTTTGGGTGTCTGGGGGCCGTTTGGGTGTCTGGGGGCGTGGGGGTGCGGGGGCGTAGGGGTGTGGGGGGGGGGGGCGCCGAGGCCCCAGTGTAGGAACCCATCATTCCTCAGTGAATTGCGAGGAAGTCTCGAGGGGGAGCCGTCCGCGTTGTTGTTGTTGTTGTTGGTGTTGTTGTTGTTGTTGTTGTTGCTGTTGCTGTTGCTGTTGTTGTTGTTGCTGCTGCTGCTGTTGTTGTTGCTGTTGCTGTTGTTGTTGGTGTTGTTGTTGTTGTTGGTGGTGGTGCTGTTGCTGTTGTCGCTGTTGCTTTGGGGGAGGCGCCGGGGCCTGGCGCCCGCTCCGATTTAACAACAACAACAACAACAACACCAACAACAACAACAACAACAACAGAAAACAAACAAACAACAAACAACAAACAACAAACAACAAACAACAAACAACAAACAACAAACAACAACAACAACAACAACAACAACAACAACAACAACAACAACAACAACAACAACAACAACAACAATCATTTTACCCGAACGCTCAGTGTTCTCCCCAGTGCCAGGGTTTTCATGCGACGCCAGCCAATACCCCCACTTCGTGGGGGGGCAATGCAAGCTCTACCAAACATCCACACGACTCTCGGGAACCACCCACACCCAGCTTCCCGCCCTATGACGTCAGGACACTTCACTTCGTGGCGCGCGGACGATCGTGGATACTACACTGGCGTGGAGTACACACCCGCAGAGGTTGATCACTTGTTTGGGCCCCGCATGTGCCCCGCATGGTGCATTTGTTGCGTATGACATACATAGTACAGAGAGACAGAGAGAGAGAGAGAGAGAGCAAGACAGAGAGCCAGTGGAGAGAGAGATAGAAAGAGATTCGTCACATGTGTGAGGCAACCTGAGAAGATGTGGTACACGGTACACGTGAGATGGTACGCAGTGCCAAGATAGTTGGTCACATTTTTGAGGCAAATTCCTGGGAAGGCGATTACACAAGTAGATGTGTTACGTATGATAGATATGAAGCAGAGAAAGAGCGAGAGACAGAGAGAAGGAGAGAGAGGAGTCGGTCACATCTTTAGGGCAACTTCCTGAGGGATGTGGGAGGACACAAGAGAGAAGGTATCGTTGTCCCGATGGTTGTCTCGATGGTTGCCCCGATGGTTGTCCTGATGGTTATGGTTGTCCCGATCGTTATCCCGATGCTTGTCCAAATGGTTGTCCCGATGGTTGTCCCGATGGTTGTCCCGATGGCTGTCCCGCTGCGATGCAATGTTGTCTGTTTCTGCTGTTATACAGTCCCAAGGATGACGCATGCATTGCTCATACACTGGTGGCGCTGTGATCCTAACTCTCACTGCCCAACGCGCGCGTGCACAGCCAGACGGAGGGAGAGAAAGTACACAAGGTTCGTGACATACGCACGGTCCACCATGTTCTAAACGATCACATGCACGTTTAGTTCTGAAATTATACATATGTACAAGCAGACATGCGAGGGAGACAGGGAGATGGCCATCGACAGTTCCAATACGGCTCCGAGGCGCAAGAGGGGGAGGAGGAGCAGGACAAGGAGGAAAGGAGAGAAGCGAGAAAGGAATAACGCAGACGGCGCGGCTCTGGACACAAAGGGGTGCCATACTTTCTCCTGCTTTCGCAAACAGGTCCAGTCACACGTAGGAGTATACTCACCCGCAAGAGCGCGCGGAAGGACATTTTGACAATTTTTTCTGAGAAAACCATTGGGTTTTTGATGTTTTTATGTTAAAATCGCTACGAAACCTAAGGTTTTGGAAGGATTTCGTCTTGCGCGCACGAATGTCCACTTTACCTTATTTTTTGCAAGGGATTCTTGCAATTTGATCAAGTAAAAACAAGAATTTTCATTTTCTATTGTTTTTTGCAAGGGAAAACGAGCGTCAACAAAAAACCGGATCCGGAGCTCATCCACTTTTCTGAAGCTTTCGCGAAAAAATGATGAAAATGTAGCTGCGGCCTAGGCGCGGCGCAGAGGTCGCGCACCAGGGGTCCCAACAATAATAATTCTTTAGAAGGAATAATGTTCAACAACAACAACAACAACAACAACAACAACAACAACAACAACAACAACAACCAGCACAATTACCATTATCATCAACAGTACCAATACTATTACCATCATCCCGAGGACCTCGCGAAGGACCCCTCCAAATCGTTCACGAAACTCTTCATGTTGGTTGCATAGAAGAGCACCGCCCAGAGGTACCAGTTCTTCCGGAAGTGGGAGAGCCTGCGTGGACAAGAAGGGCCAGCAGCAGGGCAGGCGCTTCCTCCCTCCAGTCCCCCCCCCTTCCCGCACCCTCTTCTTGCCATGAAGGAAGCGGGCCCTGATGGAAACGGATCCTGGACCCAGGGGGCTTGCCCCGGTACGAGCTTTTCATCCTGCATAATTATGCTTACGGCCGGGGCCCCGGGAGCCCGAAGGCAACGGAAAAGCTCAGGGCCTGCTTCCCTCAGGACCCCTCTCCTTCACAAGGATCTCCTTCCCCCCAACCTCCCGTTCGCCCTCTTCCTCCTCGCCCTCCGCCCTGCACCCCCCAATTGTTCCTATCCTCGTTGGCCGCCCGCCCCCACCCCGCCCCCCCACGACCTCAACGACCGCCACGAGAACCACCACGACCAGACCACGACCACGACCAGGACCACCTCGACAGGGTTGGGGCTCAAGCCTGGCAGGCCACGTCTTGCTGCGCACCTTTCCTGGTCCCAGCACAGAGCCCGCCTGCGCGCCTGCGCGAGCGCCTGCGGTGCTGCCGTGCCGCCCGAGTGGCGCGGCCTCGGCATCTCGTGCCGTTCAGCGCCATTGCCGCGCACGCCATGTGGCCTTTCGGCATGCCTTCCAATGTCCCGGCTGCACTAGTGTACGTGTGTACGTGGTGCTGCTCAGCTAGTCCCTCCTGCTCATGGGCCGCTTGCTCATCTGGCAGCTCGGGGCTGCTGGATCATGCAGGAGGCCGTTCGTGACCCTTGACACAGGGCCGCCGCCTTCGCGGAGTCGGCGCCACTTGGCGCGCAGCAGTCTGATGTCAGGAGCACGTACCTCCACTAGCCAATGCTCCTCGTGACGGCGGTCCAGTTAGTGGGCATCCTGAGCTTGATCTACGCGGCGATGGCCAAGTAGCGCCTGCTGGAGTGCATCCTCTCCCACGGCTTCCTCCTGGGCCAAGCTGCTGTGCGGCGCAGCCGTCCAGCGACGCCGAGCCCAAGCGCCTGACTGCGCTGGTCTCCGAGTCCGCGCGCGCGGGCGGGCACAGCTCAGATGAGACGCTGCAGGGAGCTTGCGCCCAAGGTGGCGATGGTCCAGGCCGAACGCCTGCCCCTGCGGGGCAGCTGGCCTTGTCCGCGGACGCCTCTTCCCGTCTTGAACGAGTTCGACGGCGCAGTAGGCGAGCTTCACATGATCGGCGACGGGCCTCTGGACGAGCGGCTTGACGCCACGCATGCGTCTAAGGAGCAGTGCCAACAGATCGTGGACCAGCTTTCATCCTGGTCTGTCATAGGCCCCGATGCTCGCTCTTTCTCACGGCACGGTTCGTCCGTGGATACGGTCCCGACTGTGGCTAGCTCAGGTTCTGTTGTGATTGACCCTGTTCTTGTTCGGAAGAGGCAGCAGTACAAAATCGCATTCCGACCGCGCTCTCTTTGCGAACTTGGAGGCCAACTGAGTTGAATGCGTGGCTGAGCTCCTGACCATCTCCAATAAAATAGGGGGCCTGAGTCCTTGTGCTGAAAAGTACCGCCCTGCTTTTCCTCGTCCGTCATCGTCTTGCGTTCGCGACGTGTTTCAACCAGACGGGCGGCGGTGCCCCTGACCAGGAACCCCTGGATGCGGACGGCTTTCTACGCAGCCACCTGCAAGCCAGGGGGAGGCGCAATCAGGCGCCATGGTGGGATGGTGGGCTGGCCAAAGCGGTGGGCGGGCCTGGCGGGCCGGTGGAGGCACGACTGCCAGAGCGCTGGGTGGACGCTTCCGTGCGCCACCCCGCGGGCGGGGACGAGTCCGCCGTGGGCGCCGCTGCGCGCATTCCAGGCCGCGCGCCGAGCCAAGCGGGAGAAGCACGAGCGGCGCCCTGGCGAACGACCGACAAGGCTCGCCGTGGAGGCCGCAGGACCGCGCCTGCCGCGCGGTGACCCGCGCGGTGCAGCGCCTCCAGACCCCACGGCGAGCCCTGTCGGCACATCGTGGGGCCTGGAGGTGCCCTGGCGAACGACCGACAGGGCAGCCGCCCGAGCTGGACCGCGCCTGCCGCGCGGTGGCCCGCGCGGTGCAGCGCCGCGCGTGGGACGGCGGCCCTGCGCTGCTCGAGGGGGAGAGCAGCAGCGAAAGGGCACACAGGACGCGGCTCGGAAGCTCCTCCAGCGGCGCGGCCCTGGTCGGGGAGAAGCAGGGGGAGGACGGTGGCGCATCCCGTTTTCCGCAACGCCCCGCCAGGCGCAGTTGATTGGCCTACAGGCCTAGTGGGCATTCCTTCACATTCTCCCTCGTGCCACGCAGACGCAGCGATCACTCGACCAATGTCCAAGCAAAGTAAACATATATATATATATATATATATATATATCGAACACCAACAAAAATCGACGGCGCGGAGGAGACACTGCCAGAGTGCGGCGGCCATGCTCTGCAGGCGGCGCGGCGCCCCCCGCCGCGGCGGCCGCGCTGGCGCTGGCGACGGGGGCGCAGGCTGTGGCGACCAGGCGCGCTGCCAGAGCGCGCCACGGCGGCGCGGGGGAGGTGGCGGTGCTAGCGGCAGCTGGCGGCAGCTGGCGGCAGCGGCGGCAGCGGCGGCGGCGGCGGTGGCGGCAGCGGAGGCAGCAGCATCGGCGGCAGCGGCGGCGGCAGCTGGCGGCCGGGGCGCGCGGCGCGCGCGCCGCGCAGGCGAGCGCGGCCCGCGGCAGGAGGCACCTTCCGAATCGGGACCCTCCCGGGCCGCAGAAGGAGGAGCAGGGGGAGGGGGAGGGGGAGGAGGACAAAGGAGGGAGGAGGGGGGAGGGAAAAGGGAAAAGGGAGGTTGATGCGACGCGCGGCTTCGCATGGTGCGTACTCGATGAGAGAGGGGGGGCGAAAGGCCAGGCGGGTGGCGCACTGGATCACACGAGGATCCACCACTTACGCCACCGCCTGGTCTAGTCCCCGCCCGACGTAGAAAAGGTCGGGGGCCTTCCTCCCCCCGGGAGGTTCCTCTAAGAAGAAGGAGCCGATGAGCCAATGGCCAGCCGTCCAGGGGACTCTGGCCCTGTGGTCGAGGCTCCTGCGGCGCGGGCCTCGCGCCGATTGGCCTCGATCCGAGCTCGCTGCTCCTCGGACAAGGCTGGAGGGGGAGGAGGAGGAGGAGGAGGAGGAGGAGGAGGAGGAGGAGGAGGAGGAGGAGGAGGAGAAGGAGGAGGAGGAGGAGGAGGAGGAGGGACAAACGACGGCGTCGACGACGGGTCGAAGGAAGCGGAAGGAGCGGGGTGAGCGGGGCTGGCCAAAAAGGCCGCAGCATCCGCGCTCTGCATTTCAAGATATGATTGTTCGTCCACCGCTTCAAAACAGTCCTGCTCATCGGGCTTCGGAGCTGGACTGTGGACAGGGCATACGCTGCCCTCCTGACAAGGGGCAAGGGGGGTAAACAGCCTCTGGGATAAATCTGTGAGACTGGGGGTCAACCTTCTTCGTCGCCTCTTGCCCGCAACGTCTGGAGGGACCAGGAACCTCTTGTCGGCTTCCTCGCTCCAAGGAGCGTCGAAAAACTTGAGGCCTTCTAGGACTCCCAGTGTGTCTGGCGGGCAATATACATCCGGGCCCTCATCGGGACAGGGGAAAAAAAAACAAAATCGATGAATAAACAGCCCGAGCAATGGCCTGGCAAAGGCCAACAGGATAAATATTTTCGCAAGCTATTCTGAAACGAGACTGCCTGTCTTTACCGAGCAAGGTCATGTGCACCGCCCGACCGTGAGAGCATCAGCCGCCTCCAGGGGTGGACTTCAATTGGTCGGGCAACCCTGGCATTATCATACCAAGTATGCGCGTGGGAGCTCTGCCTACTGAGGTCCAATCAGTATCGGGGGCCATGTGCTCGCATTGATCAAAACCCGTGGCCGTCGAGTGGGCAGCTGAAACCAACGCAACGAGAGGGGGCCAACGGAAGGAAGAGGGAGCGTGGGGGGAGCCTATCGGGAGGAATGGGGTGCCCACCCGACTCCGACGCGCCAGCACGCAAATGTTCGGCGAGAAGAGCGACGAGGGCGGAGGGAGGAGGGAAAAGGGAGCAGGGAGGAGGTGGAGGAGGAGAAGGAAGAAGGAGGCAGAGGCGGAGGAGGAGGACGGCGGCGGCGGCGAGGACGACGACTACGACGACGAAGACAACGACGACGACGACGACGACGACGACGACGACGACGCCGACGCCGACGACGACGACGACGACGACGACGACGACGACGACGACGACACCGCCGACCTCGACGCCGACGCCAACGCCGATGCCGACGCCGACTTCGACGCCGACACCGACGCCGACGCCGACGCCGACCTCGACGCCGACCTCGACGCCGACGCCGACGACGCCGACGACGCCGACGACGCCGACGACGCCGACGACGCCGACGACGACGACGACGACGACGACGACGACGACAGGAGCGGACCAGCGGAGCCTGGAGGCGAGCCACACGAGCCACAGCCTGGGCCCCCAGCAGAGGAGCCGGCCAAGGGCGCCCAACGCCAGCCTCGCCGCGCCCGCGGGGCGGCGCCTGGCACCGGGGGGGGTCTGGGCAGTTCGGGCAGGCGACAGAGCGAACTTGCACTGCGAGTCGACGCCTGCATCCAGCTGCACCAGGTCCAATCACTGAGGGGACTCCGAACGAGCTCCGGCCCAGGAGAAGGAGGAAGAGGACGCGGGAGAGAGGAAAGGAGGGAGCAGGTCTGGGAACTTTCTGGGCAGGTTCTGGGCGGTTCTCGCAAGTTCTGGGCAGCTCTCGCAGATCTGCGGGGGGGTGCAAGCTTTTGCTGGTCTTATCTGAAATTCTGTGGTGTTTCTCTAGGTTCGGTGCGCGTCCCAGGGCTCCTGGGGTTTTTCGGATGTCTTCGAGAAAAGAAGGAAGAAAAAACGGCCGCGACCTGACAGCGCCTCGTCAACAGACGGAAAAATCCTCCTGCGCGCTGAGGCGCTGTAGAATGCCAAGTGCTGGTAGGGTGTCTATGTTCTAATGAAAAGACCTCCCGCCACCTGAGACGCGTCCATATGCATGCATCACCCCTCCACCCGAGGCCACCACGATCCCTAGTAAAAAGCCTTGGGGCCGCGCTCCCGTGGCCACGATCCCTCATATCCCTCGTATAAAGCAGTGGCTATGCGTCCCGAGATTCCAAGACGGTCAATGCAGACAACCAACGACACCAAGATGGCCCAAGATGCCTCGAAGACGGCCCAAGATGGCCCAAAAACGGCCCAACATTGCCGCAAGCCGGCCCACGATACCTCCAAGAGGGTCCATTAGGGCCACAAGCGGACCCCCAACAGTGTCCGAATAAGCCAACTTAGTTGATTGTCATGTGGCTTGATGTTCGCACCCTCGCCTTTTCGGGCTTGCGTCAGCTCAAGTCGAACCAAGAAGCCTCCACGATCCCCCACGATGGCCCAAGAGGTATTCAGGATGGCCCCAAAACGGTCAAAAAGGGCCTCCCAGAGTACCCAAAGCGGTCTCAGAAGGCCCTGTCGACTGCCCAAGACGGCCCCACGATGGCCCCCAGACACCCACCATACAGTCAAGGGGGCCACAAGACTTATACCGCTGCATCACTACGAAATTGATTTACCCAAGAATTGAAACGCCAAGTAAAATTTTACTTGATTTTTTGTAATTGCGCGGGTCATAGGGGGGTAGGCTGAGTGGACGGGTGCAGGGGCATTCCAATGTTCGACCCGTGCGACACTGCGATAATGATACACACGCCCAGCATGCGTAGCCAGTTCGGGGTCGGCTTCTGTTTTGCGTTGTCGGCCCTCGCCGCGCTCCCAGCTACAGGCCGCATGCATCGCCACCACTGGTGCGCGGGTCGTGGAGCAGGACAAGAACTGTGAAAGGCGACTCAAGGGTGGACGAATCCTACCCACCCGCAATGTCACGGAATCTGCGCCGCAGGTTCTGAATTGCAAGTGGCGGGACCCGCCCGCAGACAACATGAAACGCGACCGCGACGGACGCGGTCGCCCACCGTGCAATCAAAGGTGGTGCCACCAGGAAATTTGGCCCACTAACGCGGTTAAGGCGCCCCAAGCCATAAGACGTCAAGCCATCATCCTTTCCCGGCATCCTTGGCTGCTGCTTCGGCCGTCCAAGGGTACCCTTGGCGGCACATTCATCCTTGCCGTTTGGGGTTGAAGCCCGTTGCACGGCGGCGTCGCAGGGATGGGGGAGGCAAGGGTACCCTTGGGGATCCTTCCGTATCCTTGCCCATGTTCTCGTTTGGGCGGGCGCATCCCCGCGCGTTTCTTGCCGCGCAATGGCGTTGCACGGCCCCTTGGGCATCCTTGCAGATTTTTGGTCTGTCGCCTTCTCCCCGATCTTGTGTCAGTTTTGACCCGGCAACGGTATATCTTCATGTTCCCCACGCCCCCTTCTTTGCCTCCCCCCTCCTCCCCCGCGGGGGCTTGTCGCCCGCTGCTCTTCTGAGGCGCCCTTGGCCCATGATGGCGTCCAGATTCAAAAATGTACCATTGGTTTTCCTCAAGCGGTTTCCGTGGTGACACGCGTCACCTGCTTTTCTTCTGAAGATTCCCAGGCTCATGTTGGCGCCGAGAATCAAACGATTACGTTTGGTTTTCTCCAAGCGGTTTCCGCGGTGACACGTATCGCCCGTTGCTTTTCTGAGGCTTCTTTGGATCATGGCGGCGTCCAGAATCAAAAATGCACCGTTGGCTTTCCTCTAGCGGTTTCCTCGGTGACACGTGTCACGAGTTGCCTTTCTGAGGTTTCCTTGGTTCATGTTGGCGCCCAGTCAAAAATGCACAGTTGGTTTTCTCCATGGGGCTTCCGCCGTGGCACGTGCCATCCAGACGGTCACATCCAGTTCGTCATTTGATGTCGTGGTTGCCTGTCATACCTTTTCTCCCGTGACACTTTTCCACGCTAGTCGGCGGCGCGCGGTTAACAACTTTTCAGGAAGTAACCTTTGTCGATTTTCCTGTTCCCTGCTCCTCCCCTTCCGCCAACGAGCAGCTCACCAGGAGAGATCTTATAACAAATTGTGTGCGCATGCTTTCCACGCCGCGCTACCCCAGCCCGCGTCGAACTCAACGGGATCCTGCCCTCCATCTTCGCTGGAGGCACTAGGTTCTATTACATCCAATGTTATTTAGACACTACGCTGGCTTCGTTTTATGCATATTTAGAGCGTTGAAAATCTACTCTGCACTAACGTGCCTTACCGCGCCCTTTCCAACCCCTACTCCTACACATGCTGTGATCAAGGTCAACCGCATCTCTGCAACTATCCTGCGCCGTACGATTCGTAGCATTAGCGTGGTCCGCAAACCTGCCCCGCAGCTCATCCCACCCCACCCTGGCATATTCAAACGCCAGCCAGACGCTATCCACAAGTAGCGGTGGTGCAAAGGGCGGCAAGACCGAGTTCGACGCGGGCGTCTCTTCAGGGTTCGACGCGTAGATTTCGTAACACACGCGGCCGCCATGGCGGCGTCCACGACGCAAATGTCACCGCGGTAGCACAGCGCAACTCAACGCCCAATCCGCATGCGCAGACCACGTGCACATTTCTTGCCCAATATATCCAATGCCCGCTCCCCCCATCAGGCTTTGCTCTACACGGGCTCCTGCAACTAATCACAACTCTTGTGTACCAGTGCAATATACCTCCTTACCTTGTCCAACGCACAGCCAGCGCTGCTCTTCTTCGTTTGCCGCGACTGTTAAGGCGTCGTTGCTATTTTGATGTGGATCGCCATATGCTTTAATGCATTCATCCTACGCGAACTTTACGGCGCGCCTGCATCGCGCAGTTTTAGCCCCCCCGCCGCTCCCCCTCCCGCCCCTACCGCCACCCCTCATCCCACCCGACCCCACTCCATCGCGACCCCGCTCTGTTCGCGCCCTTCCCCCCCACCCACCCCCCCCCGCGTCCGCGCGCAGCGCCCGTGCACAGCAGCGCCCGCGCGTGGCATCCGTGCGCGAATGTCCATGCGCCACGTCGGTGTGCCACGCGCGCGCGACGCCTACGCACAAGTCCCGTGCGCCGCATCCGCGCCACAACGCTGCGCCCTTCCCATGGTTCATGGCCACTTATGGAATTGCACCCAAGGCCCCAGTAGAGACGCTTACATGCGTCCGCGCCGCGCATCATGCCGCACCCTCGCACGGACCGTGGCCCCATAGGGGGCTCCATCTGAGCCCCCTGTGGCGACGTGGACATGCGTCCGCGCCACCGATTACGGCGCGCCCCATCGCGCGGTTCGCGGCCCCACATGGTGCTCCACTTAAAGCACCCGTGGCGACGGTCGCACGCTCCTGGGCCACCCATCGCGGCGCGCCCTCGCGCGGTTCGTGGCCCCAGAAGGATCTCAACGAAAGGCTGCCCAACCATTGCGACGCTCTCAATCGCGCGGCCCGTCGCCTCAGAAAGAGTTCCACCCAAGGCCCCAGTGGCGAAGTTCGCACGCGCGCGCGCAACCCATTGCGGCGCACCCCTCGCACGGTCCGTGGCTGCATGGGGGTTTTGACTTGAGGCGGCGTCGCACAAGCGTCCGTGCCGCCCATTACGGCACGCCCCATCACGCGGCCCGTGGCCACATGAGGAGCTCCACATAAAGTCCAAATGGCGACCTTTGCTCGCGCCATTCGCGGGCCCATATGGAGCTCCAAGCGACGTGTACTGCGTTTGGCCGCCTATGACGGCACGTGCACGTGCGGTTGCGCCGCCCATGGCGCTTGCGCCGCCCATGGCCCGCCCACCCACCCAGAGACCCCCGCCCAGCTCCACCCCCGCCACCACCAACCCACCACGACCACCGCCACCCCCACGCACGCCCCCCCCCCCCGACACACACCACCACCGCCACCACCAACCGTCAACCACCACCACACAAACACGACACACACACACACACACACACACACGACCGGCACCACAGACACACGCACCACGCACCACACACATCACGGCGCATCTATCGCACGGTTCGTGGCCCCATAGGGAGCCCCACCGAACGCCCCAGTGACACGCGCATTTGCGTGTCCACAATCGCGGTCCTCGCCATTGCACACGATCGAGCTCATGCCCAAGATACAGTCGGAGTCCATTAGTAGGTCGGGCCTGCCAAATCAAGGGTACTCTCGTGTCCTGTGCATCGCGCTTCGTGTCCTCTGCATTCCCCGGGCAAGGGTGCCCTTGTGTCCTGTGCTTTCCGCGGGTGTCGGCGGCTTGGCCCGCGGCGTTCTGGGCGCGTCGCGCCTCGGGGAGGTCGCGGCCCTGGTCAAGGGTACCCTTGTGTCCTCTCAGATTTGGGGGTTCGGTTCGCTTCGATGTAAGATTGCGGTTTCAGCGCCGCGCCGCCGGCGCCGCGGCGAAGGGTATACTCTGCGATGTCCTCTGAGTGCGGCCGCACCGCCAGTGAACCAACGACGCGTTCACTCGAGGTCGCCCCCGCGCAGCAGGGTACTCCTGTGTCCTGTACTTGCCCAGCCCTGCAAGTTCATTCATCGTCGCGTTCGGGCAGGTCGCGGGGCGCGCAAAGGATACCCTGCCGTCCTGTGCATTGGCTTCTCTTCGGCGGGCTCCTGGGAACAGCAGCGGAGGCGCGCTTTTGGCGGAGTCACGCGGGCGCTCAGCCTAAGTCTCATAGAGCGCTCTGTATTGTTCCGAATAGAGAAGACGCCGTGTTGGCTTGCAAGCTAGAGCGCGCGGACGCGCGCTGGCGCGCGCGTGAGGAGTTCTGGATGGTCCACAACAGAAAAGCTACCATGTAATTCCAAAAACTGAATTTGAAATTTCTGTGGCCCTTTAAGGAGGCCGACGGAAATGTAGACTTTTCTATTGTGGACAATACAGAAGTCCCCACGCGCGCGCGTGCGCGCGTGAGGAGTTCTGTATTGTCCACAATAGAAAAGCCGCCATGTAATTTCAAAAACTGAATTTGAAATTTCTGTGGCCCTTTAAAGAGGCCGACGGGAATGCCGAATTTTCTATTGTGGACAATACAGAAGTCCCCACACGCGCGGGCGCGCGTGAGGAGTTCTGTCTTCTGCACAATAGAGAAGCCGCCCTGAAATTCCAAAAGCTGAATTTGGAATTTCCGTTGCCTTTTAAGGAGGCCGACGGAAATGCCAATTTTCTATTGTGAACAATACAGAAGTCCCGATGCGCGCGCGTCCGCGCGCGCGCGCGCGTGAGGAGTTCTGTATTGTCCACATTAGAAAAGCCGCCATGTAATTCCAAAAACTGAATTTGAAATTTCTGTGGCCCTTTAAGCAGGCCGGCGGAAATGTCGACTTTTCTATTGTGAACAGTACCGAAGTCCCCACGCGCGCGCGTGAGGAGTTCTGTATTGTCCACAATAGGGAAGCCGCCATGTAATTCCAAAAGCTGATTTTGAAATTTCTGTGGCCAGTTAAGGAGGCCGACGGAAATGTCGATTGTTCTGTTGTGAACAATACAGAAGTCCGCACGCGCGCGCGCGTGAGGAGTTCTGTGTTGTCCACAACAGAAAAGCCGCCATGTAATTCCAAAAACTGATTTTGAAATTTCTGTGGCCCGTTAAGGAGGCCGACGGAAATGTCGACTTTTCTAGTGTGGACAATACAGAAGTCCCCACGCGCGCGCGTGCGCGGACGCGCGCCAGTCCGCGCGCGCGCGCGCGAGGAGTTGTGTATTGTCCACAATAGAGAAGTCGCCATGTAATTCCAAAAACTGAATTTGAAATTTCTGTGGCCCTGAAGGTCGCCGACGGAAATGTCGACTTGTCTATTGTGGACACTACAGAAGTCCCCGCGCGCGCGGGCGCGCGCGGACGCGCGCGCGTCGCGCGCGCGCGCGTGAGGAGTTCTGTATTGTCCACAATAGAAAAGCCACTTTGTAATTCCAAAAACTGAATTTGAAATTTCTGTGGCCCTTTAAGGAGGCCGGCGGAAAAGCTGACTTTTCTATTGTGGACAATACAGAAATGCCCACACGCGCGCGTGAGGAGTGCTGTATTGTGCACAATAGAAAAGCCGCCACTTAATTCCAAAAACTGAATTTGAAATTTCTGTGGCCCTTTAAGGAGGCCGACGGAAATGTCGACTCTTTTATTGTGAACAATACAGACGTCCCCACGCGCGCGCGCGCGCGCGTCAGCGCGCGCGTCAGCGCGCGCGCGCGCGTGAGGAGTTCTGTATTGTCCAGAATAAAAAAGTTGCCATGTAATTCCAAAAACTGAACTTGAAATTTCTGTGGCCCTTTAAAGAGGCCGACGGAAATGTCTACTTTTCTATTGTGAACCAATACAGAAGTCCCCACGCGCGCGCGCGCGTCCGCGCGCGCGTCCGCGCGCGAGGATTTCTGTATTGTCCACAATAAAAAAGCCGCCATGTAATTCCAAAAACTGAATTTGAAATTTCTGTGGCCATTTAAGGAGGTCAACGGAAATGTCGACTTTTGTGTTGTGAACCATACAGAAGTCCCCGCGCGCGCGCGTCCGCGCGCGCGCGCGTGAGGAGTTCTGTATTG
>CAUYUJ010016453.1:249972-277043 GCA_963575745.1 Prorocentrum cordatum | reverse complement strand
TACTACTACTACTACTACGATTGCTACTACTACTACTACTACTACTACTACTACTACTACTACTACTACTACTACTACGACTACTACGACTACTACGACTGCTACCACTATTTCAGCTACTACTACGACTACACTACTACTACTACCACTTCCTAATACTACTACTATACTCCTACTTCTAATACTACTATACTCTATGTTCTTACTACTGCATACTACTACTACTACTACAACTACTACAACTACTACTATACTACTACTACCTACTTACTACTACTACTACTACTAAAACTTGATACTCTTTTGACTACTTAACTACTACTACTACTACTACTCTATACTACTACTATACTACTACATACTACTTTCTATCTTTACTACTACTACTTAACTCTACTACTTACTACTACTAGTTCTACTATTACTACTACTACTACTGACTACTACTACTACTACTACTACTACTACTACGACTACGACTACGACTACGACTACTACGACTACGACTACTACTACTACTACTACTACTACTACTACTACTACTACTACTACTACTACTACTACTACTACTACCCACACACACACACACGTACGCCTACGAAGGATTTTCCGCCTGTTCGAGTTTGCACGCCTGTCTAAGCTCGCCGTCCCCCGCCAAGAGAAACAATCCCCCCAAAGGGGGTGTGATCGAAGACAAAAAGGGCGGGTATCGAGGGTGTGGGGAACTCGTTTGGAATAACACACGGGCAAGTAAGAGCGAACAGTCTTAGAATGATTGGTGTTGCTGTGATCGTTGTTGTTATTGTTGTGAATGTTGAACTCGGGGGTCAGTGACACAGTTTGGTGGCACCTCACTTCCCCTTGCAAAGGCGAGCCCCGGGAGAAGCGTTTTGATTTAAGAAATCACATGGTTACCGGGCAGGGGGGTCCACAAGAGTTACTCTTTAGAACTGAGACAACAGCAGCAGCAGTAGCAACAACACCACCACCAACAACAACAAACGGAGGTTGTTCACAATGTTCGGCCCCTGGGGGTTTAGTGGGCCCTGGAAACGACAGGGCCGTTTTTGTTTACCGGTTCCGTTTTGCCGTTTTTTTGCCAGTTCCGACGCCGTTGTTTTGCTGGTTCCGTCGCCGTTTTTTTACCGGTTCCGGCTCCGTTTTTTTTACCGGTTCCGGCTCCGGTTCCAAGCCTGGAGCCGTTTTTGTTGCCGTTTCCGGTCGCCGTTTTTTGCCGTTTCCACTTTCAAGGAACATTTTTCTGGAAATGGTGACAAAACGGCCCTGCTGTTTCCGGGGCCCACAAAGCCTGGGGGCCGTGTCCAGGCCAAAGGCCCATCAGAGGACCACTAAGGATGGAAAGCCAGACCTGGATCTCCGACGATCGACCCTGGCGTGTCCCCCCTGACTTCGGCCTCCGGGGGGCCCCTTCGTCGTGCTCCCAGGCCATCAACAACGGAACCGGGGCGCAGCACTGGCCCCGGAGGAGGAGTCGAGGCTTCTGGGGCCGCGCGCTGATGAAATCAACATCGTCGGATGTCTTGGTGGGAGGGGAGGAGCGGACGAGTAGTCGGACGAGCGAGCGAGTGCTGGAGTTGTGCGCGCTCCGCCAAGGGGCCCGCCGCTGCTCATCGGGGCATGGCATGGAGGCCTGACCTCGACAAGGGAGATCGTCTTGCAGGCATGGGATGGAGGAGGAGTAGGGCGAGAGGGTTGCCAACTTCGTAAGTGCCGCCAATATCGTGGGGTCCTGGGAGGCCCAGCGGAGCGACGTCATACGCACACCCAAATGAATGCTCGCGACTCCCTGGGGGGGTGCCGCCTGCGAAATTGCCGCCAGTCCCGTGGGTTCCTGGGCGGCCCAGCGCAGCAGCGTCCGACGCACTCCCAAACTCTCTGGCGGCCGCTTACCGCGCAACTGCCGTCACCTTCGTGGACTCCTGGGAGGCCCAGCAGAGAGAGAGTCAGGCGCACACCGGAGCGAAGCCTCGCGACTTGATGGAAGCGTCAAGTGTACAACCGTCGCCGCTTCCGCCGGGGTCCGGGGAGGCCCGCGAACGTGACGCGCGGCGCAGCCACTCGCACTACCGATTCCGTCTCGTCTCTTCCAGCCTCTAATCTCTGCCCGCGTGCTCCTGTTCCTTGGCCTCCTCATCGTCATCCTGCTCTGTGCGATCTAAGTCGCGCAAGGTCCAACGTGCTTTGGTAAAGCGTTCAAGGGCACTGCAGGTCACTCATTGTGTTCCTCTGTTCCGAGCAGTCCTGTTGATCATCATCCCCACAGCGAACCACGAGGAATCAACGACTCCGTTAAGAACCAGAAGAACTCGTTACTGCGGTGCTTCGGCCGTGCTGAGACAAACTCCCTGACGAGGCCAAGGAGTGGGGGGTCACGTGTCGAGCATGGTGACTGCAACTCATTCGGGCTTCGCCTTCTCTCTGACGGGCAGCCTCGCACCGCATTTGCCCGACCCGAATGGTGAAGCCAAGAAAGGCTGCAACAGCTGCTGCCTCATCCACACCCCTGGCCCTCCAGGGAGGATCTCGGTGGATGCGACAAAGAAGTGGAGCAGCACGATGACCGCAAGCGGGGCGGGGGCAGAAACCATCGACGCGCGGCGATGCCCCGACACGCTGCTGCAAGTTGCAGCTTGAACCTGGTGTTGGCGACGTGGCAAGCAACGTCGGGCAAGAAACAGGTGGACAAACATATTGGCAACTTGTGTGGGTATTATGCTACATGCTAGCAGGGTAGCCATCACGGCGGTGGAACCACTATTGTTTCGAAGAGGGGGCCCTAAGACGGCACCATCAGAAAGCTTGCAGGCAGAGCAGGGGGGAGAGAGGTAATGACGAGGGAAGAGGAGGAGAGACAGTGAGAAAGAGGATGAGAGGACACAGAAGAGTGAAGAGCACGAGGGATTATATAACATACGACGTAAGTGCCAACGGAGTACGACCCACGATCACGCAACCACCGGAAGACAGAGCCGCGCGAACTGGATCCGCCAGGAGCGCGAGAGCAGATGGAACGATCAAGTCTGGCACGGAGGAAGAGGAAGATGAAGGGGTGGAATGAGGAAGCAGCAGCATCGGCGGCCAGCCCAGGGTGGAAGTGAGAGGGGGCGGGCCTTCTCAGAAGGCTTGGAAGTCCCCGGGCCTTCTGGAACGCTTTCCAAGTCTGGGCGCGAGGGCTTCTGAGAAGTCCCGCCGCATTCTGAGAAGGCCTTTTCCTTCTGACTTCCCCCCTTCGCTCGCCGTCGCAAGGTTAGAGTGAGACGCTCGCGCCGAGCAACCACAAGCAATGGTCTGACCAGGCCGTAGGAGGCGAGAGTATGCACAGGCCCACGCCGTGGGATCGTGTGCAGCGACACGGTGTCCCAACTGCTCTGGATATAAAATGGCCACGGGCACACGCCAGTCACAGCATGGGATCGACAAAAGGAAGAGGGTTGGGGGCGAACGCGGGGAGAAGGAAGGGGACGGAAACGGACGACAAGGGGGTGAGGTGGCGGGAGAGGTTGAAATGGACCGTCCAGAAGGGGCAGCAGAGAAAGTCATAACGACCGGCCCTTCCGTTTGGCTTCGCTCGCTCTCGTGCTCGGAAGCCGGCCAGCTCGAATGTCCCGCCCGCCTGGCCCGCCCGTCAAGGTCCGCTCGCCCGGCCCGCCGCAGAAGGCCCGCCCGCCCAACCCGCCCATTCGGGTCCGCTCGCCCACCCGCCCCGCCCCGCCCGTCAGGGCCAGTTCCTCGACGAGGGCACCGAACAGGAGGAGGACGGCGACGATGACGCTCGCGGGCACGACGAAGACAACGGTGAGGGCGGCGACCAAGGACGACGGCGAGGAAGAAAGCGAGAACGACGGACGGAGGCGGCGGGCAAAACGGTCCGCTGGCAAAGCGGTCCACGGGCAAGGCGGTCCGCGCTCGAAGCGGCTCGGGCCAGGGGGGGCTTGAAGCGAGGCGGTCCGCTGGCGACGCGGATCGGGGCGAAGCGGTCTCGTGCCCGCTCTGTGGGTGTCCGCGCACAGTGCCCTCCATGATCTACTTACGGTGTGCCATAAATACTCTACTGACTAACCTATACTCTGCTTCTTCCGCTCTCTCTCTCTCTCTCTCTTTCGCTCTGCCCCTCTCTCAACTCAAGGGCGTCATTTGTCTGGAAAGTCCAACCTAGGTTTCGCAACACTCCTCGGGCGCTCCCGAGCGGCTTAGGCAAAACATCTCACATTGGAGCGGTGACCTACTCCCTAAACCGTCCGGGAAGACAAGGACGGAACAGGACTAGCCCACGAAACTTCTCCTGGGGCGCTCCCGGGAACCTTTTGTTATCTAAGCTGCTCTGGGCGTCCAAGCAAAGATTTGTTGGATAGGAAGCTTGGCACGTTGAGTGCTTTGAGCAACTCTGGCTCCTGAGCTTCCACCAGCCAATGAATTCCCGTACCCACACACTGCACGTTGCAAGCTTCTACAAAATAACTGAAGTCATAAAATCAAGCCTCTGAATTTCCAGAAACTCATACGGTTCATCGCGTTTCTAACAACCCGCACTAGAACTAGTAGAACCTCATGGATTTCAAAAGTTCATGGGCCCGAATTCCCATGAACCCCGCCAGCAAGTTTGTAGAAGCCCATGCGTATATGGTCACTCAGGTCCCTGTGCTTCTAGACCGTGCGTTCTTAGACCGCTCTAAGGCATCTGCATTTAGAAACTCAGTGGCTTCTTACAACGAAATGGGAATCCCACCAGCCCTGTGGGCTTGAGTGGTTGAAAGCGTTTCCTCTTCTTTCTTCCCTGTTCCCCTTCGGGGAAGGACTTATACTTATCACTCCGCCTCATTAGTGCACCCCCCCTCCCCCACCCGACCGGTGACAAACCACGGACAATTACGACCCCTTCCCCCGTCATCCCGGTCCAAAAACAATGCAAAATGCACTTTGCAGCGCGAGCCATTGTATTTGTTTGTTGTGAGGGACGGCGGTGAGGCCACCATCCCGGTCAACAAACAATATGAACGACACTTCGCGGCTAAATCTTGATCGTGCGCGGGCACCCCACGATCACTTTGCATCGGTTGTTGACACGGTCGGCGGTGCTGCTGGCATGTTGCATGCTGTGTGCAGGCCCACGAGATATCATGATGGCCACCCCGCCGCGATTGTGTACAGTGGGGGCGTTCGTTGAGGGATGTGCCCGGGGGGCTTCAGACCCTGGAGGATTCCTTCGCTGATGAGGTGGGCAGCGATATCCATGGCCAATCCACGATTGGTGTTCCACCAGCTTCCAGACCCTGGATTCCTTATCCTCTGGTTCCTTGTCCAATGCCCATCACCGTATTGGTTCTGGGCGAAGCTTGTCGGGGCCGACGTGGCGCACCTCGCTGCAGTGCTCCGCACCTGGGGTCTCTATTGGTCACCAGTAGCTGTCCATCCCAAAGAAGAGCGCCGATACTTCGCCGTTGCGAAAATTTGGCCAAAATGCAGCGCCTCCCGTTAGGCAGCGCGTCCCGTTAGGCGACGAGGCCCTGGCACAACGTTGTCAGTGGCGTTGTGCCCGCGAGAACAGAGGAGACGGGACAAGGGCCCACTAGGCCGCGGGACCCAAGTACAATGTTCTGTTCAAGCATTGTGTTGCTCAAATCTCGGGCGGAAACGCCCTTGCGCATGCGAGCCCGATGGTTTCGAAATCCAATCGGAATCGTTTTTTGTTCCCAACCATCCTGTGGTGATGGGTCCTCGTTTTGAAGAGACGGTCCCCGCGTTCCGTCCCTCCTCCCCTCCCTCCCTCCTTCCCCCTCCCCTTCCTCCATCCTCCCATCCCTGCCTCGGCCCTGCGCCTGTCCGCAGCGTTTCGTGGCCACATGAGGAGCTCCACCTAAGGTCCCACTGGCGGTGTCCACATGCGTCGCCCCCACCCAGCACAGCGTTTCGTGGCCACATAGGGAGCTCCACCTAAGCTCCCAATGGCGGTGTCCACGTGCGTCCCCCCTTCCCAGGACAGCGTTTCGTGGCCACATAGGGACCTCCACCTAAGGTCCCAGTGGCGGTGTCCGTATGGTGGGTCTCACCCACCCAGTACAGCGCTTCGTGGCCCATAGGGAGCTTCACCGAAGGCGGTACCCACCACTGCGGTCCACACGACTGCATGTGGTTGGGTCCTTCGCCAGGCTAATTTGAGGAAGTCTCAAGAGAAACCAACCTTTTCAAGATTTCTGGTCACAGCTTAAAATTAAAACATGTTAAACGGTGTGGCTATTTCGAAACGACGGCTTCGCTTGAGACTTCCCCAACGCAAGCTCGAACGAGTTTGAAACTTCTGGGTTCGATTTCGAAATGGCGCCCCTGCCCAGGTTCCCTCCAAACTACAATTCGAGCATGTCTGTTTCGATGTCGAAATGGCGTTCCCGCCCAAGACTTCCTCCGACACAAAATTCGGTGGCTGTCGGGTTCGATTTCGAAATGGCGTTCCCGCCCAGGAATTCCTGACAACTGAAATTCTGCACCGTTTTGGTTCGACTTCGGGCTTGCACTCCCGCCCAAGGCTCCCCCCAAAATGGAGGTCGGCACGTCTTCAGCTCGAATTCGCAATGGCGCTCCTGTCTAAGACTTGTCTTGATGGGGGCACGACGCGTGTCAACACCTTCGTATCGCCGATGTATCCTGAGACTCGGGCACGACTTTTGTTGGGAGGGCGGGTGAGAGTGACCCATACAGTTTGCGTTCGGGAGAAGTGCCTTGATCCCTTTCCCTGTTTCCTGCCCCTGGGTGTGGGCAGGGGCGGTGGCGAGGCGTCAGGGCGTCCAAGAAAGTCTGGGCGAGAAGGCTAAACACATTAATGTTACGTTTTAGATGTGCGGTCGATTGTGGCCTCCTGGTGGTGGGGTGGGGGGGGGGGGCAGGTTAATTCCAGCCCCCTCTTTGATCGAACTCCTCCTAGATGGCTCCAGGCCAAAAGTGCCCAAAGAGGGCTTCGATATGCGCCCAGGAGGCCCCCCAGGCCCACAAGAGGTCTTCAAGATGCCCCAAAGAGACCCCCATGCTCCGAGAGACCCCACGAGGCACCCAACACGCTCCAAGAGGCCTCGGGGCCGCCAAGAGGCCCCCAGGAAACTCTGACGGGACATCCGACGAGACTCTGCGAGGCGCCCAAGATGGCGTTCTCCGTGCCCTCTTCCTCCCTTTGCTCATCCGCCTCCTCCTCCTCCTCCGCCTCCTCCTCCTCTTCCGCTTCCTCCTCCTCGTCCTCCTCATCCTCCTCCTCCTCTTCCTCCTCCTCCTCCTCCTCCTCCTCCCTCTCCTCCTCCTCCTCGCTCCCTCCCCCCCCCTTCCCCCTCCCCCTCCCCCTCCCCCTCCTGCTGCTCCTCTTCTTGTTCCCCCTGCTGCTCCTCCTGCTGCTCCTCCTGCTGCTGCTGTTTCTTATCCTCCTCCTCCTCTTCCTCCTCCGCCTCCTTCTCCTCTCCTTCCGATCCTTGCTCAATCCTCCCCCTCTTGGGGTACGATGGCATTCCGAGCCCGCTTCGCCACCGCATGCTCCCCCGCGCACTTGGGCAGGGCATCCCGTCGGGGCACCTCTTCTGGATGAGCCCGTGGCCTGGCTCCCTCCACGGGCCCCCACGGCAATTTCCTCCGCCTCTCGTTCTCTTTCTGCCTCCTCTCCCTGGTCGCCCTCGCGCCTGGCATCCCCTGCCTTCTCGGTCTCCCTCGCGCGACTCTCGCGCCCTGCCCCCTTCTGCGTCCTGTACCCATCTAAGTAGTCGGTAGCTTCGGTGCCCTGTTGGCGCAAAATTGTTATGCTTCGCGCGCCTGCGCAAAGAAGGCGCGATTGGGTTCTCGCGCCGCCGACTGATATGTTTATGATCAGCGGATTTGTGTGCGCGATCGCAGGAAGCTGTAAACATTATTCCTTCGTGCACTTTCTGCCAACGCTGCAAGGGGCCGAGCCGCCTGCGAGGTCCTGCCTTCAAAACGGTTGCGCAGAGCCGTCGAGCTCAAGCACACATCTGAAGGGTGCGAACCGCACCACACTGCAAACTGCTTCTACACTGAAGAAGGATCATAAGAGGACGGGGGAAGAGGAGAAGGTGGTAGACTTGAGCGACCCAAGCGGCGGCGGAACCAACTGAGCATCGGAAACCCGTGTGGTCATGACAATCCTTCACACAATTCTCTTCCAGCACTGCAAGTTACCGGGGCACCCGCCAGGTCCTGCCCTCAAAGCGAGAGCGAAGTGCCGCCAGTCAGAAGCACAGATGTGAAGATGTGAAAAAAAAAAAAAAAAAAAAAAAACGCTGCAAACTGCCAAACCTACGCCACATTTTGCAAGCACAAGCTGGCACCGCCGAGGAAAGGATCTCTTAGCAAGAGCGCGCTCAATCGCTGCTGCAGCCGCCATGATCTCAGCATCGTGGGGGCACCTGACGAGACCCAGACAAAACTTACAAGGGCATTCGGCTCCCTTCTTGGTTTGAAACCCACCCGTTGGCCGACAAAAGAACATGGACTTGCCGGTGGGGCCGATTAGTGCGACATCAAATGCCACGCCTAGAACCAAGGCGCCACCAATCCTTGAACAGCCACGGATCATGGTCGGACATCACGTGGCACGCATCTTTTTTTCCAGGGGGGCACCCTACTGGCACATAGAGGCTTTCAAGGACATCGCGGCATTCTGACGGGCAAAACCTTTCAAGCGGGGCAGCCAACGCAATCTGGAGGTCTTGAAGTTTCCCGCACCCCACGGGATCCTAAGGCACAAGCTGCCTCACGTCAGACGGCAATGAAACTATTCAGCGCGTTGGGCACAACTGCCAACGCTTGCAGATGTGGCTCGAGGTTAGGAAGCCCAAGGAGGAAGGGGTCGGAGCGGACAGGCGGAGCCCCGAAGCAGCGATCGCAGCGTCGGTGTAAAATGCTGCTGGGGAAGAGAGCAGGCCGGTCTCCCACTCGGCCCGCTCGGGCCCGTGAACAGATCAGGCATCCGTTCGGCGGTTTTGACAGATCATACTTCCCACTCAAGGACATGTCCCACAGGCGCGCGCGCGTCCCGACCTCAGCGACAGCTTTCCAAAAACCGCCCGTCCCCGAGACAAGTTCCAGGATCGCCGGCAGTCTGGGCGCGCCAGCTGCAGCGGAAAGGGTAGGCCGTGCCTCGACGAGCTCAGAGCGGATGGGCAGGCCTAGGAGTGGCCCCGCCGCGCTAAGGGCAGCTTGTGCAGCTGCTCTGTCTGCCGACCGCCCGTATCGCACCTGCGAGCGGCCATGCCTTCAAGCGGCCGCGACGGCGGATCTGCTCGAGGTCGCGCAGCGCGTCCGCGAAGTCGTGGCCGGGGCCCGAGTGGCGCAGCTAGTGCGCGTGGCGTGCTCCGAGCTTCTTGTGCCCGAGCTGGGAGACCGCCCTGTCAGCGACCTGCTTCTGGCCGACGGCGGACAGCAAGGCGGTCGGCGCGACGCCGCCGAAGCGGCGGGCGGCCGTCATTGCCTGGAGGCCGGAGCCCAGGCCGCGCTGCCTGTCCAGGTCGAGCCGGACTGCCGCGTCGATCTCCGTCGTCGTCGAGACTTCTCCGGCTTCCCGCGCGCGCGGCGCCGCCGAGAAGAAGCGGCGAGCGCCCGACCACCCGCCCAGCGCTGGGGGCACGATGTCCCGAATCCGCAGCCCGTGGATCTCGCCCGGACGCCCGGACGCCCGGACGCCAGATGGCGAGCGCCTCGGCCCCGAAGCCCGCGTGCGTGAGGTAGTTGACGATCGTCGCGACCACCTCGAACGGCGACGCCATGCGGTTCTTGGGAGGCGCAAGCTTGCGCCAGCCTTTCGCCGCTTGCTTCTACAGCGGCAAATCTAGCGGCCCCGCCTTGGCATAGTGGGGGCTCCTCCAGGCCACCGCCGCGATCACGCGGTTGGCGTACGTCTGGTGGTAACCCCTTCCGAAGTGACGGGTAAGGTCGTCACGCCACAGCAAGGCGCTTGCGTCTGGCCCACTGGTCGCAGCCCTTCAGCATGCTAACGCATGCCAGGCGACCAGCCTGGGTCCGCGCCGACGCCGCACTCAGCACAGGCATGCCCGGCGGCGCCTCGACCAGCCTCGCGCGACACCTCGGCGCGAGCTGGGTGGCCGAGCCCGGGCGGAGCTCGGGGGGGGCACGCAGCAGTGGCAAACGAGCCGGTTCCGCAGTCGGAAGCCTCCAAGCCCGCACCAAGGTCGGGATGCCAGTCGCCTCCCCCGGCGCAGCCGCAGGCTGCTCGCGGGGGGCTCCCTTCTGAGCGCCCTGCGAAGCCCCTGGCGGGCCAAAGCGGCCTCAAGAGACCCCCAAGTGGCCCCGAGAGGCTCCCCGAGATATGCAAGAGGCCCCCAGGACCGCCAAGAGGCCCACAGACGTCACAAGAGGCCCCCAAGCTCGCCATTGTCCTCCTCCTCCTCCTCTTTTTCTTCCTCCTCCCCCTCCCCCTCCCTCTCCTCCTCCTCCTCCTCCTCCTCCTCCTCCTCCTCCTTCTCCTTCTCCTTCTCCTTCTCCTTCTCCTTCTCCTTCTCCTTCTGCTTCTCCTTCTCCTTCTCCTTCTCCTTCTCCTTCTCGTCTCTTCCTCCTCGCTCCTCCTCCTGCTCCCTCCTCCTCCTCTTCCTCCTCCTACTCCGACGACGACGACGACTCCTACATCCTCCCCCTCTTGGGGTATATGGCGGCTTGCCCCGCCCTTCGCTCTTCTGCATGTTCCCCCGCTTCCCTCGTCACTGGGCTCCTTTCTGGACGGGCTGGTGGGGATACGCAAAGCGTCTGGAACTTTTGGAAGCAGTGCCAGGTGTGGGCAGTCACGCGCGGGTTGCTGGCCCCTTTCCGTGCTCGGCTTGGGAGGGCTGCCGCCAACGCCCCCCATTGTGGAGCGCGTGGCGCCGCGGGCGTGGGCGTCGACCACGCCCTAGCGGCTTGCCAAGCCACGGCAATGCACCGGGATCTGCCTGCGCACGGCGGCCGGCGCATCCGAGACGTCGCTCCAGAGTTGGCCCTGCAAGCCCTTCTCTGCGAGGGCCCGCCGTCGAGTGCCCATGCGGTGGCCGTCAATTACGTCGGGGAAGCGGCGACGCAGGCTGCGTGGCCGGCCCCGCCTCCGCCTCCGCCTCCGCTGCCGCTTCCTCCGCCGCCCCCTCCTCGCGCGCCCTCGCCCAGCTAGGAGGCAGTGTGCGGCGCGTAATTCGCGCCGTCGCTGCGGACGCTTCCGAGGAGGACACCTCGGGACTCCTTGCAGAAGGAGGCTGCCAGGGCCGAGCGCCGCGCGGCTGTCCGCCCGCTCCGCCGTTAGCCAGGAGGGGGGGGGCGCGGGCGGACGACGGGCGCTCGCCCACCAGTGCCGCTCTTGCTGCAGCCGACGGAGGGGGGCCACAGAGCTCAGAGGTCACGCCACAATAGAAGGGCAACGCTGCCGTAGGCCATGAGCTCCTGCCTGACAGGGCTCCGGCGCGGCACCTCGCGGCATTGGCGGCCCCGGGCGCAGCGAAAGCCTCTCGCTGCGGGACAGACTGGCGAAGATGACGCGGAGGCGCATCCTCTCGACCTCCCTGCGGCTGCGAGCCGCGCGCGCCTCGGTCGCGCAGCGGGCGCGGGGAAGCGGCCCGACAGAGTGAGGGGCCAGCCCAGCAACAAGCACTCGCTGCCGTTGGCGTCGAGGTGCGACGACCAGCCCGCGCCGATGGAGCGTGCCCATCGCGAGCGAGACAGCCTCCCTGACGACGATGGCGCCGTGCCCAATGCCCACGAAACTGTCGACGCACATGCTGCAACGCGGGGCCCAGGCCGGGGCGCCGGGAGGCCCGTCGCGAAGGCGAGCGTCAGCGCGGCAGCAAACGGACTCCGCGAGACGATCCACGATCGATTGGCACCGCCCCATCGCCCAAACCCAGCCCAGGGGCACCGCCCGCAAGCGAGGGCACAGATGGGCAGAGGCAGGCAAGGCCACGCCGCTCAGGGACATGGCCCCCGCCCGCGCTGGCCGCGGGGCGCAGGCGCGCCATCGGAGAGGGCGGGAGAGAAAGGGAAGGTGATCAAGCAGTTGCAGGTCGCAGCGCGCGAGTCGCAAGCGTCCCCCTCGGCTCGGTGCGACGGTCTCTGCGATGTGATCTCGGGCGATATCGCATGGCCCCCAAGGCGGGGCCAGCGCGAAACTGGCGCGGCCCACGGCGGGACCGCCAACACCAACAGAGAAGCGCCTCCCAGGGCGAGGTCGCCGCGCAGCCTGCGCGGCCGACGCTGGGGCCGCCCATGAAAAAGTGCGGCAAAAGGAACAAGGAGGGAGGCAACGAATCACTTGGAGGCAACGAATCACTTGAATGGGAGATTGTTGCCTTCATTTTGCATGCCTCACTTGAATGGAAGATGGTCGCTCTCATCATGTGTGCGTGCTTTTGTGAGTGACGTGCCGTTTCTGTCTGCGTGGCCGTGCCGTGTCGTGCTGTTTTGTGTTTGCCGTGGTGTGCCGTGCCCTCTCTAGTAATATGGTGAGCAATCCCCTCCTTGGTTTGACGAGGCCCCCCCCGACGGCTCTGCAGACCTCAAGTCCAATTTCTGGCAGGGGCCGTGGATGCAGGTTTTCTCGCTGGCGCATTCCGCCGCCCGTGAAAGTGTGGCGGGAGGGAAGCCAGGTTACCCCAGCCTCCCTCCGCTTTGGCATGATGTCTTGCAGGCTAGGGTGTTCGTCGATTTGACTTTGCGACCCTACGTGGTGCAATGCCGCTTCCGCTCTCCTGGACGTGCCGTGTCGTGCTGTTGTGCCTGTGCCGTGTCGTGCCGTGCCCGCGTTCGTTTACCTTCACGGTTCCCGCTCTGTCCGTCCGTTTCCTTTTTCCGCGCCTCACCCCAGCAGAGCTACCCCCCCCCCTGGTCTGACGGCGCGCCCCCTGTCGGTCCTGCAGGACCACAAGGGCAATTCCTTAGTTGAACCCTATTTCCAAGGCCGAACCCGCGTTCTCTGCCCTGCTCCTCCTCCCCCTTGCGCCCTTTCCCCCTTTCCCGCTTGCTCCTGCCCCCCCCTCCTCCTGCCAGCCTGGACCCCCCCCGGTCTGATGGAGGCCAGCTGGGAAGACCAGCCACTCACAGGGGCAATTCTTTCCTCCCCTCGCTCCGTCCCCCTGCCTGTCTCTTCACCCTGTCTTGCGTGCGCTGCGCATTTTCTCCCACTTCTCGTCGCGCTCGCTCACTTCGAGCGTGTCGCGTGCTTCTCACGTCTGCACCGCGAGCTCTCTATCGGGCCTGCCGTCCGCCGGCCCTGCTTCTGCATGGTGCGTGTTTTGGGGGGGGGCCAGGCACCCAGCCGTCTGCAACTGTATGCGCGCGTCCACCCTCTTCTTGCTAGCAACACTCGTTGTCCAACGGCGGCCTCCGGGCGCGCCCGCTGGGGAGGGGGTGCGTCTTTCGTTTCCTGCCTCCAGCTCGTCCTGGCCCGCCTCAGCCTTCACCCTCCGCGGCCGCGAAAGCTTGAGGCTTGAGGCCGAAAGCCGCCGCCCTCCCCGTACTCATATGTGGCTCGTGGCCGTGCGGCGCCAAGCGTAACGGCAGGCTTCACGAAATTGCGCGATCCGGCAAGCGCCGCCGCAGCCCCTCGTCGTCCAGATCGCCTAGCCGCTCGCGCAGGCACCGATCCCCGCCAGCGCCGCGTGGTCGATCCCGGAGGTCGCGCACCGCGGAGAGTCGCTCAGTTGGCCCAGGGGCGCGCGCGATCGCCGCACATCTCCCCGCGGAATCGCAACGAGGAGCAGCTGCCGAGCTCGCAGCACCTATCGTCTACGCCCGTGGCCGAAGACCCCTGCACACCGCCGCCTGGGAGTTGGCTGTTGCCTACCCTTGCCATGCCAGTGGCCCAGCCGGGGGTGCATGGTTGCCATTTGCGCTGCCGCCACCGCCGCCCCTGCCGCCTGCAGCGTCATCTGGCAGAGCGGTGCCAGCTCCGATCGCCCCGCACTCGAAACCGCTTGCTGCGCGGCTTAATCCCAGGAAGCATTTAAGAACCCCCCCGGCGATATCTTAGCACCGCGTTTTTATTCTATATTCCGAGGGGCCGAAACAACTGAACGATAGGTCCCGCACCCGGACACACAACAAATTCGCGGAGGCCTGGCCCCTGGGCCACAATCGAAATTCCAAATCTAGGTGACTTGGGCCCTGACAGGCCTTGGGCCCCGAGGGAAGGAGGGGGGCGCGGGAGGAGGAGGAGGAGGAGGAGGAGGAGGAGGAGGAGGAGGAGGAGGAGGAGGAGGAGGAGGGGGCAGGAGGAAGTTCGTGGGTGGAGGAGAGGAGGAGGAGGAGGTTGATGATGATGATGAGGAGGAGGAGGGCTCCTGGCGCCAGGTAACGCTTCCAGGGTGCGGAAGGGTTATCGATTTGCCGGAAGCGGGGGGGGGGGTTCTTAAATGCTTCCTGGTGGTACTCCAGCTCCAATCTCGCGCTGCTCGCGGCGCAGCTCCGTCCCGCGGCGCTAGTAGCGCAGCCCGCAACACAGCCCCCTAATTGCTGGCACGTGGCCTGCACCTGCGTGGCATGGGGGACAGGGCCCTCTAGCGGGTTGCACCTCCTGCCACTTGTGGACCCCATCGCTGGGTGCGCCCTGCCGTCCCCGACGCCCCTGGGTGGCTCCCTGGGGCCACCTGCCCCGCGCACCCCTGAGGCGCTTACTCCGCCGCACAGCGGCCGCCTGGCGCCCAAGTCGCCCTCCCGAGGCCCGCCAACGAAGAGCCCGCCGCCGCTTCTGGCTGGTTGGGAGCCCCGGCGGGGCAGGCCTGGCCACCTTGACTTCCTCAACCGGAGACGGCGCCCGCTCGGCCCGGCCCAGCGAGGCACGACACAACGCCCACGCGGCCCAGGTACGGAGCGGCGTGGCCAGAGGGTGGGCGCGGCGGCTAGGAAGTGCAGCGCACATATTACAGGGCTGCGTCCAGTAAGGTGAGGTTGGCACACATGCACCACTCCAAACAACTCGCGAGACACATGCACTGGGAACGAGCAGGGGCCTCTCAGAAAGAAGTGATTGACTCACGGAAGGGGGGGGGCAGGAGGGAGGGAGGGGGAGGGAAGGGGCGCGGCGAAAAGGAGGAAAGCCGACACAGTTGCAAGATCAAGGCGCAGTCTGGGCAATACGGCGGCCGGCCCCTCGACAATGCGTGAAATGGCTCCGGGCAGGAGTGACCTTTGTGACGTGGCTTTCGGGGGGCGCGGGCGCGCCTAAGGAGGCCCCTGCGGGCCTGCCGCAAGGGCCTCTCTAGTGAAAGATCGCTCGCGCGCGTTGCCGACCTGTTTTGCGCCGCCGCCAGCCGGCGGCGGCGACGAGGACGAGGCAAAGGCGGCCGGCGTTTTCCCCGCCGCCCACAGTGGCGCAGACCGGGGGGGCAACTGCGTCTGCGACACCGAAACAGTAGCATATGCTGAGCGGGCCACCCGCGCGGCGCAAGGGCGTCGTCGGCCAGGCAACTCGCCGTGCAAAGGTTGTCCCACTTATAATTTTCGCTTTGCGCTGCGTCCTGGACGGCGGGCCCTGCCTGCTTTTCAGAATGACGCCCTCGCCTGGTATTTCCATGTTCAAGCGAAGGTGCCCGAAAAGAAAAGGCCTTCGACAGCGGGCTGCGCGACATGCCCCCCTCCCAATTTTTTTGGGGAGCCGCATCGGCTGCCACAGGTCGGGCGCTCGCCGCGCGCCCAGCCCGCGGGCCCCCGCCGCGCCCCAGCGCGTCCCCCAAGGGAGAAGTGGACGAGATGGAACGCAGGGTGGCCAAACCGCACGCGTCTCCCTTGGGAGGGGGGGGGCGGGCCAGCCACTCGCTTTTTCGAGGACTGGTGCCGCCATCTCGGGGTGCACGTGGGAGGGTGGGTCGGCGCGGGCTGCGAGTATTCATCTTTCCCCAGGGGAGCCCGACGAAGGGTGGTGAAAGACCCGACCCTAGACGTGGGCCCCGCGCGTGCGGCCAGCAAAGAGAGTGGAGAGCAAGACGAACCACAAAAGGCGAACAAGGACAAGAGAGTGCAGAAGCAAACAATAAAAAGAGGGCAAAGCAGATGCATCGGATATGACATTTTGCATCGACACCGTAAAATGTGCTCCGTGCCAAGTACAAGGCATTCCGTGGGGCGGCCCCGCGGGTAGACGCGGAAATGGCGATCGTGCAGCGTGGCGGTCTTGTTGCCGAGCTGGCCCATGCGACGCGCGAGAGGTGCCTGTGTCGTCGCCCAGGCAACCCCCTCTGCGAGGGGGGCGGCTACATTTATATCAGAATCCCGAACTCCGAACTGCCATCGCTAAGTCCCGCACCGCCCCCCAGAACCTGCCCGAAGTGAATGCGCGTGCGCGCTCGGCCGCGGTGCCCTCCTGAAGAACCCCATTGCCATTGAACGGGCCGTTTCTTAGAAAAGCCCGGCCCAGAAGGCGGCGACGTCGGCGCGCGCCTGATGCCGCCGATTCACCGCAAGAGCTGGGCTCAAGGGGATACCTTCCTGAACCGTGGGCTCGGCCACAGCGGGCGCTTGCGCGCCCGCCCCGCGCCGGGCCCAAGCAAATGGCAAACCCAGCAAAACAGGTCGGCGCCGAGAAGCTGTCGATGAAGTCGCCGCCAGGGCTCGTTCCATCTCAGACTCCACCTGGGCATTTTGAGAGCGCATCAATGTTGCCCACTGGAGTGGGGCAGGGGCCAACGCTCGACCAGGGCTGGCTGCCGCCGCAAACTTGTCTTCTTTCGCCGCGCAAGTTTCGTGCGTGGACGGAGCATCCCCCGGCAACTGAACGACGCCCTCGCTCGGTGAGCTGGCGGTTCTATGAGGGAGCTGGCCAAATAGAAAAATACCGCGGGGGCCGAGCGCCCTGTCTATCACTGAATGCGCGAAGCTGCGTCTCCGGAGACAGCGGCGGAGCATCAAAGCCGGCCGCCGGGCGTTCGCGAGGCGGCGCGGCCCGGCAAGAAACCAAAAGATCTCGAGCAAGAGGCAGGCCGCGCGTAGGGGCGAAAGAGGCTGCGGGAGGCAGCGCGCAAGACAACGCACCCCTCCCCCTGGCGCCCGGACCCCGACTTTAGTCGGCGCCCCCCTCCCCGCAACTGCAAGCCGGCCCGCGCGCGGGACGTATGACCCAAGCAGGGGGGCGTGGGGGGCGTGAGCCTGCAAGCTCACGCCCCCGCGCCCCCGCGAAGTTCGCACGTCGCTCGCGCGACGCGCCGGCGCGGCAGGTGACGGGCAACCAGAGAGGTGAGGGAGGGGGAGAGCAGGAGCAGGAGCAGGATCGAAATAAGGGAGAACAGCAGGGCAGGAGCAAGAGCAAGAGTAAGCGCGAGAGCTAGATCAGGACAGGGGCAGGCGCGGGCTCGGTTAAGACAAGGCGTGGACGTCGCCCCCCCTCAGCGCGCCCCCTTGGGGCGCTGGCGGACAGCCGTTCCCCGCTGTCGGACTGCAGGGGCATGCTCGACGCGAAGATCCCCGCGCGAGCGCATCATTCCCAGCCGCGCCTCCTTTCGCGCGCGGGGGCGGGCGGCGGCGGCGTCCAGCGAACAACAAAAAACACGACTGAAGGCATGGGGGTGCGAGGTGAGGAAAACGACCGCGAAAACAACCGCTTTCCCAGTGCGTGAGAATGCCGCGCTGCAGGCGCGCGCGCCAATGGGGGGGGCGAGGGGGCAGAGCAAGGCGGGGAGGGGGGCCAGGGGGCCGCTTGCGCTGCGACTGCCACGCCGGGCCGAGATAAGGAGAAGAGCGCGGCGTTTTATAGCGTCGGCGCGCACGCGCGAAGAACCACGCAATCCGCGCATTTTGCTTGCGCTGCGAGGGCCGCCCTGGGCTGTCAACGCGATTGGGGCGAGCGTCTCCGCGCCCCCCCGCCCAGGCAAAGACACAGGACAACAGGGAACAGGGAACAGGATCAAAGACGCAAGACACAGGAGAACAGGGAACAGGAGGCGCGAGATAAGACCAGGCCGAGCCCCATGTCTACCAGACGCACGCGCGGCGCGCCACTGGGCGACGGACCGCCCGAGCCGCGCAGGTCCTATCAAGGCGCGGCGAGCTGCTAGAAGCATTGGCGGCACTGGCCGCGCATGGGCGGCGCGCCGCGCCCACCCGCGCCCGGCGAGACGAGGCGCCCCACGACCGGCGCCCAGTGGAGCGCCGGCAGTCGGCGACCATCTTGAAGCGGCCGCCTGTCCCCAAGTGGGATCTCGGCGCGGGCCCCGCCGTGCAAGCAGAAGTCCACCAAGTGTCGCTCGCGCGGCAGCGGGGGGATGCTGAGCCGGCGCCTCTGGTCGCGTCGGAGAGGGGCAGAGTGAGGTGCAGGAGCAGAGCTCGGACGAAGTCGCGCAGCCCCCTCGCCCGGACCGCGCGCACCCTGCTGAACGAACGGTTCGAACTCGGGTCACCCGCCCCTCCGCGCGTCGACCAGCGCTGCAGCGGTGCGTCTGACATCGGGCCTGGAGAGGGGGGCAGGGTCGCAGCTCCCGAGGGGCGACAGCTCGACAACGCAGGAGCCCCCAGCCGCGCGAAACTGAGTCAGCGCGTGCGCCGGAGACAGCGACGAGGGCAGAGGGTATATATATATATATATATCATGTATACGTATATGCAGTTACATGTGCATATGCATGTGCATATGTATTTGTATACGTATATGTATATGTATATGTATGTGTATATATATATGTATACATATGTGTATGCGTACATGCTTATGTACATGTATATGTACATGTATATGCACATGTAGATGTATTTGCATATGTATATGCAAGTGTGTATGTATATAGGTATATGTATATGCATGTGTAGTGTATGTGCATATATATACATATATGTATATGTATGTGCAACTATACATGTGTATGTGTATGTGTATGTGTAAATATATGTATATGTATATACGTATATGTATAAGCGTATGTATATGCATGTGTATGTGTATGCGCATGTGTATATGTAACTGTATGTATGTCTGCCACTGTATACATATATGTATGTGTATATGTACATGTTTATGTACGTGTACGTGTAGGTGTACGTGTATGTGTGTGTATGTGTATGTGTGCGTATAATATATATACACAGATGCTCGGGGCAAGCAGAAAACAAAAACCTGCGCGGCACGTAGATCGGCCGCGGCCGCCAACCAAGGGAGGGTCGCGGACTCGATTAGTTCATGCCGAGACCCAGCCTGCCGCGCGCTCTCTTCCGAGAAACAACTTCCAGCCAGCGTGCGAGCCGCGCCTGTGGCAGGGAGCTTCCTGGGCAGCGGGTCGGGCAGCTGCGTGATGCCCCCTGGCCGACGGCGCCCGACGTCGGGGGCGCCCCTCGTAGTGGGCGGCCACGTAGAAGTGGCGTGGCGGAGGCAGGAAGTATGTGAGCAGGGGTGGCATGCAGGAGTGCACAGTAGCATTGCGTTTTGGCGGGTCGTTCGCCGTGCTTGTCTGCCGAAAAAAAGCAGTTGGCAATGGGGGTGGCAGCAGTTCGCGCGGCGCAGCAGGTCGCAGAGCGCGGCGCCGGGCACCCTCACAAGCTTCGCTACAGGCGCAAACGCCAGCGCGTATCCCTCGGCTTCACCAAGGATGGGCTTGGCGGCGCGGGGGGCGAGGTCACCCCGGTGGATACCAACATCGACAAGTCTCACTTGCCTGCCAAGCCACTCGGCCGCGCCGCATTCGAGGAGGATCGTGGGGCCACGGGTGTTGTGCAGCGCCTTTGTATAACTTTTCGGCAGATAGCGGCACAGAGAGACAGCGCAAACTTATTTGGCTCAAGCCTGCTCCGGCTTTCAGTTGGGGCTCGGGCGTCCTCTCTGGGACTGGGCAAGCTTGCCCCTGCGCCCGCGCTAGCTGCCGCGTCATGGCGAGGCAGGCGATGGAATGATTCTCGCCACCGGCGTGAGAGGCGGGACAGGTCGCGCTTCGGGAGGGGGAGACGGAGGGCATCGCCACTTTCGTCGGCGCGCTCGGATCAGGTTGCCCCGATGGAGAGAGCGTCGAGTCTCCCCTGCCGCGATGCCCGTGGCTTGTCGGTGGAGCTCGGGGCCCTCTGGCTTTCAATGCACGGAGCAGTCCGCCAGGGGTGCCGTTGGGCCCGCCGCCCGGCGATTTCACCATCGACCCAAGCGCAACAGGCAAGCCCTGTGCGGAGCGCCCGCCAGCGACCCTGAGGCCAAGCTCGGCGTGTCTGGATAGACGCAGTGGGCTTACTGGGACCCCCTGTCACACGCAGCAGGCCAGGCGGCGGCTGGAGGCCCTTCTCAACAGCACATTTCTCAGCAGAAACTGGAGCTCCAGGCTATCAAAAGAGACTTGCAGGCGCTGCTCGCGACTTCAGTCCCGTGGGGCGAATTCGCAAACCCTTCTGGCGGCAAAGTGTGGGTCCACCGGGGAACAAACGAGGTCTCACGTGGCGCTCCTCCTCCTCCCCTCCTCCTCCTCCTGATCTTCCCCGGCATCCTCCCCCAAGTGTTCCCCGAAGGGCTTCTACAACGGCTGGGGGAACACATGGCCCGATAGCTTGGCAGAGCTCTTGCCACAGCGCTCGTCCACGTGGGCGATTCCCAAAGGCAGGGGGCGGCTGTGATTCGCCAAGACGTTTTCGATAAAGAGAAGCTAGCTGGACTGAGGCGATTAGGGGCAAAATGGATCTGGCAGCGCCGATGCTGAATTTCAACGTCATAAGAGTTGCCATCAAGCCTCCAAGACCCTTGGGGTGCTCAGGGTCCTGAGAACCAAGGCGACGCAACGCCCACTGGAAAATATGGGTGGTACGCTTCGCGGCACACGGAGGCGGAAGCGCGCGTGATCAGCATGTACGCGAGCCGAAGGCAGCAGCAACACAACAACTTCCGTTTGGATCTCCGCTGAACTGTCATACTGCCTCATTATCCTCTCCTCCTCCTCCTCCTCCTCCTCCTCTTCCTCTTCCTCTTCCTCTTCCTCCTCCTCTTGCTCCTCTTCGTCCTCTCTTGCTCTCATTCACCTGCTTCTCATCCTCGCTGGTTCGGCGCGACTTTTCTGGGCTAATTTTCTATCCACGCGCACGATCGGCGGGAATGCGGTATCTCCAGCCTGGTCTCTCCCCCCAAAAATATGATAACAACACAAATCATGGGCAGAGAAAAGCTCGCCGTCGGCCGCTGGTAGCGCTCTGGCAGCATCAGCTGCTCCAAACCCTCAGCGGCATGCCAACTGAGAGCACGTATACAAAGCAACAGATCGCCTGGGCGCTCTGGCGGCAGTAGCATGACCTGAAGGGCCGGTAGCCATAGAAGCTACGACGAGGCGGCGGCGAATGGGAGCCCGGAGAGGAGCTGTGAGAACTAGCGGCCCTGCGCACCACCGGGCTCTCGCCGCCGTCTGCTAGCCCGTGCTAGGTCGGCGGCACGCTTCGAGGGGGAAGCGGAAGTGGCGGATCTTCTCAAAGGTGGCGGGGTCTCTCGGAACCTAGCCTGCGGCGCACTCGAGGCCAAGAACCCGGTGTTCGGAGCCCGTGTCCTGTGCTGGACGTGCAAATTTCCGAACATCTGGTTGTCTGGCTGTGTTCTGCAGCTTTCCGAGGACATCCCCCTGGGACCGCGCCCAGTCGCGTGCACGCCCCCTGGGCGCATCCCGACGCCCGCAAAATTCCAAATGCTGCTTCCCAGACGGCCCAGAGAGAAGCCACCCAGGCCGCCAACAGGACCTGGGATTGCCTCACGAGGGGCCCAGCCCACCCCAAGAGAACCCTCTAGAGGCGCCCAAGAGGTCCCGATGTTCCCCTGAAGCAGCAAGATGTGTCCGAGAGGTTATCCAGGAACCCCTTGCGACGCCAAACTATGAAAGCATCACTACCCCCACAGACGCGGATAGATATGCCCCCCCGCCCAAGCCCGTATACATCACTGTAAACTGCAATCCGAAAAGGCAAGGCAACCACAACCGCAACGTTTTACAATTACAATCACCCTTAGCGTGATTTGGCAAGCCGTAAAGCCCTTCGGATGTTCAGGGCAACTCTCGGTTTGCGATGTTCGTCGGATCGGATTCGCAATACATTCTAGAGACCTCGTTACATATCGACCGATATCATCATCATCATCATCATCATCATCATCATCATCATCATCATCATCATCATCATCATCATCATCATCATCATCATCATCATCATCATCATCAGCATCAGCATCAGCATCATCATCATCATCATATATATATAGACGTCACCAACGGCCCGTCGATCCCACTAGCAATCACAGAGACGTGTGTACACATCTACCTACGCAGGACGAACGGTTTCCCTCTTGAGGTGCCAATGGCGATGAGGAGTTGGAGCATTTCCCTGGCGACGTACCCAACCCCTGCGAAATGCGGGGCATGAGTAGCTTGGGAGACGTTATACTGAGGTGATGACGTAACGTGGGCGCATATACTTCTGCGAGCGGCATTCGTGAGGCTCGCAGCACCCAAAGGATTGCGATGCCCCGCTCAGATCTGCCTGGTGCCTCGCTCCGCTGGACCCACCAGCAGCCCTCGAAACTTGCGACAATTTCGCAGATCGCAATCCCCCAGGGACGGCGAGGTCCCGCTCAGATCCGCGCGGTGCCTCACTTCTCAGGACCAGCAACCCTCGAAAGTGGCGACAGGCTCGCAGATCACAGCCCCCCCAGGGACGGCGAGGTCCCGCTCAGGTCCGCGCGGTGCCTCACTCCGAAGGACCCACCAGCAGCCCTCGAACGTGGCGACAATTTCGCAGATCGCAGCCCCCCAAGGACGGCGAGGTCCCGCTCAGGTCCGCGCGGTGCCTCACTCCGCAGGACCCACCAGCAGCCCTCGAAAAAAAGGACAGCTTCGCAGATCGCAGCCCCTAAGGGACGGCAAGGTCCCGCTCAGATCTGCGCGGTGCCTCACTCCGCAGGACCCACCAGCAGCCCTCGAAAGTGGCGACAGCTTCGCAGATCGCAGCCCCTAAGGGACGGCAAGGTCCCGCTCAGATCTGCGCGGTGCCTCACTCCGCAGGACCCACCAGCAGCCCTCGAAAGTGGCGACAGTTTCGCAGATCAAATCCCGCCCAGCAGGGACGGCGAGGATCCGCGCGGTGCGGACCCACCAGCAGCCCTCGAAAGTGGCGACGGTTTCGCAGATCGCAGCCCCCAGGGACGGCGAGGTCCCGCTCAGGTCCGCGCGGTGCCTCACTCCGCAGGACCCACCAGCAGCCCTCGAAAGTGGCGACAGTTCGCAGATCGCAGCCCCCCAGGGACGGCGAGGTCCCGCTCAGGTCCGCGCGGTGCCTCACTCCGCAGGACCCACCAGCAGCCCTCGAAAGTGGCGACAGTTTCGCAGATCGCAGCCCCCCAGGGACGGCGAGGTCCCGCTCAGGTCCGCGCGGTGCCTCACTCCGCAGGACCCACCAGCAGCCCTCGAAAGTGGCGACGGTTTCGCAGATCGCAGCCCCAGGGGCGAGGGTCCCGCTCAGGTCCGCGCGGTGCCTCACTCCGCAGGACCCACCAGCAGCAAACTGGCGACGGTTTCGCAGATCGCAGCCCCCCAAGGACGGCGAGGTCCCGCTCAGATCTGCGCGGTGCCTCACTCCGCAGGACCCACCAGCAGCCCTCGAAAGAGGCGACAGCTTCGCAGATCGCAGCCCCTAAGAGACGGCGAGGTCCCGCTCAGGTCCGCGCGGTGCCTCACTCCGCAGGACCCACCAGCAGCCCTCGAAAGTAGCGACGTTTTCGCAGATCGCAGCCCCCCAGGGACGGCGAGGTCCCGCTCAGGTCCGCGCGGTGCCTCACTCCGCAGGACCCACCAGCAGCCCTCGAAAGTGGCGACAGTTTCGCAGATCGCAGCCACCCAGGGACAGCGAGGTCCCGCTCAGGTCCGCAGATCGCAGCCCCCATCGTCGGCGAAGAGAGGGCAGGAGGAGGCGGGAGGCGGGAGGAGGAGGAGGAGGGACGCGACCACAATGCTCTATTCAAAACGAATATCCAACCAGGGAGAGTTGGGAATAATAACCGTACCTCCTTCCCCCGCAGAATGTTAACACGGGCGAGTTCCGGGGTCCGCGAATCCGATTTCTCCGGGTTCCCCGTTTTACTTTAATCGTTGCATTGAAATCGGGGTAAGAGACGGATGTGCCGTAACAAATAAGACTGAACACGGATCCAACAAATCCGACATCCGAGCCGCGCGGACGCCGAAGCCACCCTTGGACCCGCCACTACTACAAGTGGACCCGCGCGAACTTCACAGGATCGGACGGCGATTATTTCCTGCGCGTCTGCTCAAAACTTCAAGCCGTCGTTCCGGGCCCAGGAGGAAAAAACGTTAGTCCTGGGCATGGTTGGTTTTGCCTTCGGACTTGTTGATTACCACGTAGCCGACACACCACATCTCACAGGCAATCGGTTGGGTCCGGAGACGCAAGGCCGAAACGCTCTGGGCGTTTTGGCCCTCGGACTTGTTGATTACCACATAGCCGACACACCACATCTCACAGGCAATCGGTTGGGTCAGGAGGAGCAAGGCCGAAACGCACTGGGCGGTTTGGCCTTCGGACTTGTTGATCACCACATAGCTGGCACACCACATCTCATAAACACTCGGTTGGGTCAAAGGAGGCGCAAGGCCGAAACGCACTCACGCAGGACGAAAGATTTTCCTCTTGAGGTGCCGATGGCGATGATGAGTTGGAAATTAATGACCGATCCTCCTTCCCCCGCAAACTTTTACCACGGGCGACTTCCGGGGTCCGCGGATCCGATTTCTTCCGGTTCTCCGTTTTACTCTAATCATTTAAATTTAAAGCGGGGTGAAAATCTGCTCCACCGTAACACATAATACCGAACACGGATCCAACAAATCCGAAATCAGATCCGCGCGGAAGAAAACATATCCACCGCAGCAAACGCCAATACTACAATTGGACCCGCGCGAACTTCACGGGATCCGACGGCGGTTATCTCACGCGCGTCTGGTCAAAATTTCAAGCCGTCGTTCCGGGCCCAGGGGAAAAACTTTCGTCCTGGGGATGGGCTTTATGGCCTTCGACCTTGTTGATTACCACATAGCCGACACACCACATCTCACAGGCAGTCGGTCGGGACAGGAGACACAAGGCCGAAACGTATTGGGCGTTTTGGCCCTCGGACTGGTTGATTGCCACGTGGCCGACACACCACATCTCACAGGCAATCGGTTGGGTCAGGAGACGCAAAGCCGAAACGCACTGGGCGTTTTGGCCTCCGGACTTGTCGATTACCGCATAGACGGCACACCACATCTCACAGGCAATCGGCTGGGTCAGGAGACGCGCAGCCGAAACGCAGTGGGCGTTTTGGACCCCGGACTTGTTGATGTCGGTTGGGTCAGGAGGCGCAAGGCCGAAACGCACTGAGCGTTCTGGCCTTCGGACTTGTTGATCACCACATAGCTGGCACACCACATCTCATAAACACTCGGTTGGGTCAGGAAGCGCAAGGCCGAAACGCACCGACGCAGGACGAAAGATGTTTCTCTTGAGGTGCCGATGGCGATGATGAGTTCGAAGATAATGACCAAACACCCTTCCCCTGCAGACTATTCACTCAGGCGGGTTCCGGGGTCCGCGGATCCGATTTCTTCCGGTTCCCCGTTTTGATTGAATTCTCTAAATTTAAAGCGGGGTAAGGAACGGATCCGCCGTTACAGATAAAACCGAACATGGGTCCAGCAAATCCAAAGTCCGATCCGCGCGGACGGAAATCGGATCCACCGAAGCAAACGCCAAAGCCGCAATCGGACCCGCGCGACATTCACTGGATCCGACGGCGAATCTATCACACAACTGCTCAAGACTTCAAGCCGTCGTTCCGGGCCCAGGAGGAAAACTTTCGTCCTGGAATTGGGCTTTTGGCCTTCGGACTTGTTGATTACCACATAGCATCTCACAGGCAATCGGTTGGGTCAGGAAGCGCAGCGCCGCAACGCACTGGGCGTTTTGGCCTTCGGACTTGTTTACAACGTAGCCGACACACCACATCTCACAGGCAGTCGGCTGGGTCAGGGGACGCAAGGCCGAAACGCACTGAGCGTTTTGGCCCTCGGACTTGTTGATTGCCACATAGCCGACACACCACATCTCATAATCACTCGATTGGGTCAGGAGGCGCAAGGCCGAAACGCACTCACGAAGGACCACAGATTTTCCTCTTGAAGTGCAAATGGCGATGATGGGTTGGAAATGGATGACCAAACCCCTGTCCCCCGCAGAATCTTAGCACGGGCGACTTTCGGGGTCCGCGGATCCGATTTCTTCCGGTTCTCCGTTATATTTTAAACATTGAAATGAAAGCGGGGTAAAAACCGATCCGCCGTAACAAATAATACAGAACACGGGTCCAGCAAATCCGAAATCTGATCCGCGCGGACGGAAATCGGACCCACCGAAGCAGACGCCAAAACCACAATTGGACCCGCGCGACATTCACGGGATCCGACGGCGGTTATCTCACGCGCGTCAGCTCAAGACTTCAAGCCGTTGTTCCGGGCCCAAGAGGAACAAAAATCGTGCTTGGCATGGGTTGTTTGGCCTTCGGACTTGTATTACCACATAGCCGACACACCACATCTCACAGGCAGCCGGCTGGGTCAGGAGACGCAAAGACGAAACTCACTGGGCGTTTTGGCCTTCGGACTTGTTGATCGACTTGTTGATTACCACACAGCCAACACACCACATCTCACAGGCAGCCGGTTGAGTCAGGGGGCGCAAGGCCGAAACGCACTGAGCGTTTTGGCCTTCGGATTTGTCGATTACCACATAGCCGACACACCACATCTCACAGGCAATCGATTGGGTCAGGAGGCGCAAGGCCGAAACGCACTGAACGTCTTGGCCTTCGGAATTGTTGATTACCACATAGCCGACACACCACATCTCACAGGCAATCGGTTGGGTCAGGAGACGCAGGCCGAAACGTACTGAGCGTTTTTGCATTCGGACTTGTTGACTACCACGTAGCTGACACGCCACATCTCACAGGCAGTCGGGTTGGGTCAGGCGACGCACGGCCGAAACGCTCTGGGCGTTTTGGTTATCAGACTCGTTGATTACCACATAGCCGACACACCACATCCCGCAGGCAGTTG